>JAMKCH010033098.1:0-16789 GCA_023653785.1 Ophioderma brevispina
AAACCCAGTGGTGCAAAGGGACGGGCCTACAATAATGAACTTGTTGTGATTTGCTGTTTGCCCTTTTTAGTATTGATCCATCTTCGCTATTAATGCAAAAGTGTAAATAGAATTATTTTAGTGGCATCTGGATGTGGACTTTGTTCCCAATGACAGTTCCTAAACGGGGCTGTCAGACGGCGGAGCCCTGTCATTTTTTTCGGGAAAAGAGTTTAAAGAGCTCTATCTCATGATGATGCAGTTCATATGTGTGTAGATGGCTCCGTTTTCAAGTTATGCGCCTCTTAAAGTTGACTTTTATTTCGACATTTCATTTCATTTTTTTAAATCTCCCTATGGACTTGGTTTCTACTGACAGTGCCTTTAATGGGGGTGTTCGACGGGCGAAGCCCTGTGCATATTTTGGGGAAAAGCCTTATTTAAAGAGCTCTATCTCCATAAAACTATGTAGGTTGGCTCGTTTCAAGTCCGAACCTTTTCAGTCCTGTGACAGTTGCTTAAATGTGGAAGCTTTCAATTGGTCTTTAAGACAGTATCCATTGGCTTGTATATTGAGGACCTAGGTATTACACTTAAATGCTCACTAATTCTATCAAATCTCCCTGATTCCAAGATCAAATCTCCCTGATCCAAGATCAAATCTAACTGATCCAAAATCATCAATTTTGGCAGCTCTGCAAAGGTTAACAGGGGTCGGATTGGATAATTTGGCCCGTGCTTTGACGTACGTATGGATATGAGTTTAATGTATGGTGGTAGAATTTCACGGTAACAAGTTTGTTGGTCGGTCACATTTTTGATAGGTATTTTGGGGTTCAAAGGTTCATTCAGGGGTGGTCGTTTCGGGTAGCTTGGCCATGAATTGGCCGATGGTAGGTGGTTGGGGTGGTGGTAGAGTTTCACCGTACCACTTTGTGGTCACGTTTTCGAGTGGTTATTTTGGGGTCAAAAGTCATGTAGGGCCATTATTATTGGGTAACTTGGCCGTGCTTTCATACCAATGCTTTGAGTATGGATATGAAGCACCATGGGCGCTAATTAGGTCCTTTTATTTTGAAAACATTCCAGGTAACTCATTCTAGGGGTATGCCAGCTAGTGGGGAATAGGGGTCTTCAGTCAAAGGTTCAAATGGGGGGGTTTGTAACCATTGGTGTTATGTATGGACATGAAACTGAGGGGGGGTTGATTGTGGATGCCACAAATCTTAAAGTCACAACCAAGGTCATCAGGGCAGTTCAAAGTCAAAAGGAGGTAAATGGGGTAACTTGAGATCCAGGCGAAACTTGGTGGGTGGGGCGGCGATTTTGATGACGAAAATTTTATAGCTCATTGACAAGGACATCAGGGTCGTTCAAGGTCAAATGAACAGCCAAAACCCGAGAGTAATTCAATCGGTGATCGCAAAAACACAGGTGATGGACAATCAAGGACCGCCTAGGAGAAAAAATTACTATTAAAGAAACCACGGTCCAGACACTCTTATGGTATGAAACAATGCCATCTTATGGCCCTTATGCCATTTTTGACCTCCAATGAAAACCTACTTGACTTTGAACCCAAACATATCAAAACATTCTTCCCAAGTTAAGTTGTATAGCCACCAAAATTGATCAAGTAACCACTGGCCAAGACCATGGGCTATATGTCAGTTGACCTGTAATGACCCTACATGACCTTTAACCAAAACTATGCACTCCCATAACCATCCCAATTGGATGGTTACTACTTACTACTGCATCATTGATGCACTCGTTATAAGAAACCTATGAAGGAAAAAACTGCAGCAATACAGCACATTACTAGACTCCCCCTTATATACATTACTAACCAGTTATGGAAGTGGTTACCAACTTTGGTAGTAAAGTCAGGAAAAAGACTACGGCACCTATTGAATGATTTTAACAGCACATGCCCAGTCCTACAACTAGAAGAGGTATCAAACTGTTTAGCCACAGTGGAAAATCTTAATGCAGGATTAGCACTTGGAGTTATTCATATAGGGTCAAATACTTAAAACTATCTTTCATTGTTTGTAAATAATAATACACCTAATTAAAGCATTGATTTTCTCCCTGTAACAGGTTATGTTCGTCAAACCAGTAGAAATCTGCCACCAAGGTTCCTAAAAGCAGCAGCACAACAACAGCAGCAACCCCCACCACAGCGATCTGAGACCACCATATGGCAGGTGAATGTCACAGACTTACAGGGATAAGCAGCTATTTTGCTGATCCAAAACATCAAAAAATCAATCAAATTCATATTTTTGTATATTTGTTTACTGGCATGGGTGTGCTAACATTTAACCGGAAGTGGTTGGCGGCTGGGGGGCTTAAAGTCGGTAGAACAGGGTTAGGTTTTTCATTGCCTCTTCTGTGGAATGATCTTGTAATTATCACTTGCATTTGCAAGATGATCAGGACTATAGCTACGGCGGTCGGCCATGACTGGTCCTTGCTCCCACTGACCGGCACTTCATTGAAATGAAACAATTACCACATAAATTGGCAAATAAAAGTCATAGTTTGTCCATCAATGTTGTAAATTTACAGATTTACGGCTGGCACTCAAAGTAGCCTAGCAACAACTCTGAAGATGATCCAACATGCACAATACAGCATGAAAACCTAGTATTGACCAATACGGTTTTTGTACTTCTGGATAATTACAATTATTTTGGAAACCAGCCACTTTGCTATACGTTGTCTCTCCAGATGAGGCAGATGTTGTCTTCCCTGGTGGCTTACATTAAAGTACTCTGCATAGGAAGCAGCTTGTAAATTTCCATTGGCATGCTGTGTCGACCAGTGTTTTTTTACATAATTGTATCACAAAAACTATAGTTGGTATGATTAGAATCACAAAGTATCATTTTTTGTAACAAGTAACTTATGAATATGCAGTTTGTAATAGTTATGGCATAATATAACAGGCTTAAGTAGGATTATCGGCTAGGCTTCATGCAGATCTTGTTTAAATTCATTATATGAAATGTTGGTATTGGTAAAGAAACTGTCCACCAATTTTAATTTTTAGCTCAGCATACTTAGTATGCAGAGCTATTGTTATGGCAATGTGTTGACTCTTAATCTATCTATCTATATGTTAACACTTCCATATCGTCTTGTTGGCCAACTTTTGTGGCCGATTGCAGGCGAAAAAAAATATCATCGGTCAAGAATAATCATTGACACCGGGCCCGCAAAATGTGGGTCTTCAACGATTTGGGGTCAAAGGTCACTTGGCCGATTAAAGGGGCATTCTTTAAAAATCTATAAATTCCCCTATTCCTTCTTGTGCACAAATCAAATGTTATAATCACCTAGACTTGGTTAGATTGAACTGTATGACCCAAGATCCATGGGGTGTTCACACAGTTTTGGGTCAAAGGTCACATGAGCCAAGTAAAGGGCATTCGTTGAAACTCTATAATTTCGCTTTTTTGTGCCACAAATTCAAATGCTAAATCTAGACTTGGTCATAAGAAAACCCGATGAACCAAGGCACATACAGGGATTTCACACAGAGGTGGGTCAAAGGTCGTGTGGGCCATTGAAAGGTGCATTCTTTGACATCTATCATTTCCTTATCTGGCCACAAATTCCAAAAAATTGCTATATAGCATACCAAATGTGCTCAAAGAACCACTGACCCATGCCCCAATAGGGTGTTCACAGATTGGGTGAAAGGTCATGTGGGCCGATTAAAGGGGCATTCCTTGATGATCTTGAAACTGCGGGCCTTCCTAAATAGTAGGCCCTGTCTAAGATCATCTTGGTGGCAAATATTTTCTCACCTATCTCCCTCATGAGCAGTCATATTTTTGTATACATAAATGCCAACCAGGGTACTACTACTACTCCTCACGTCTCTTACTTATGCTCAGTGTAAACTTTCAAACGATTAATAATCGCCACCATGGAAAAGGTTGTGACCCCCAGGGGTGGGTGTCAAATACAGAAAGGGAAATAACAAATCCTATAAATGTGAAAACCGGGGTGCTACTCCGAACACGTCTCTTATGCTCATGTGGGGGGACTTTTCATGATTAATATCTGCACAATTAAATGTTGCAAGCACCCCCAGGGTGGTGTGCTAATATTAATAACCTTCTGAGCTACAGCCCATTGGTGCTTTGTTTTCCAAAAGGCATTTTAGAGATATGTCACGTAATGCATTTTCAAATTCCCATAGACTTTGTACAGGGGCTGATTTTGGCAGTATCGAAAATGACCAAATGGGGCAATTTTGTGAAAAACTACACATTTTATTTCAATTATTTCTCAAGTTATTGAGGAGTTATAAGATAGGTGTTTGTTTTTAATGGTTAAAGAAATATCAAAAATCCATACATTTTTTTTATTTTTCTGTGTGTCATCAAAAACGAAGAACAGGTGGTCACAACAACACTTTTATTTAAGTATCCACTTTTCATAGTTTTTCCTAGAAGAAACTACAACTCCCTTGGTGATGAATAAGGTGTCGGATTGAGTGTTTCTATTTGAAATAATAGGTGCTTCTAATTTTCCCTGAATTATTTTTCCCTAACATAATTTTTTCTAAAGAACTAAACACTTGATTAAAAAAAGCCAACGTGAGATTTTAGGTATTTTGTTTATACACACATCCCTAAAGTTTCAGCTTAAAAGCACCTTCCATTTAGGCTGGGAAAAATTATTTATTGTAAAAATTAGGGAATTTAAAAAAAATAAAAACACTAAACAAATCACGAAGTCTTGAAACTGCAAAAAATTGTGGAGGAGAGTTCAATCCTTACCCCAGTCAAGTTTGGACTAAATTGATTCAGAGGTTTTGATTTTATGATAATTTTTCTGTAAGACCATTTTATCCGATGATCCTACCTTAAAAATCAAGAAGTGATTATGAGCCAGAATCTGCAGTGAGCTGGCTAACTATTTACACTCCCAGATTAATGTTCAAATTCTCATTTTAGAATAAATTCTTATTAACAACTTAGTGATTGCCATATGATGCCCTCATGTTATGAGCAGTTTTACTGCATGGATTACAACATCCACCATCCTTGACTGATGGCAATTAAAAGATAAGTATATATGAACCAAATTTAACAGGCTACACACACAACTAACAAATAACCCTAGACAAAACACTGACTACATGGATTGATAATTGGTTGCATTATTTCCTCAGCAGTGATCATGGACCATTTGCCGTTAGTTATTGTTTTCTTAATCAAATACTTGTTAATCACGTTACATTTATTTGACAGATGGTTGAGCCCAGCAGCAGTCAGCAAGGACCAACTGTTGGACCTTCGCCTGTTGTGCATCAAGCAAGGGTACCACCACCCCCACCTCCAGACCATAGAGAGATGAGGGGTGGTGGGTGGACCACCACCTGGTCAAGCACCATTCATGAATGACATCCTCCCTAGAGGACCTAGACCAGGTAAATACTGTTATCAGAGATGTAACGTTGTCGGAAATTTCCGATTTGTGGCTATAAATACAAAAAATTCCGGAAATGTAAAAAAAAAAAATTCAATTTCTGAGAACAAAGTATTAAGGAAAGGTATAACTGCATCAAAAACACAAGTTTTAAGTACCAATTAAGTTTTGCCAAAGGGGCCTTGTACTACAAAATCGTGTAAGAAAATGTGTTCGCCGGAGCTTCACCGTCTGTTCAAATTTTGGATTTTCAGGAAATGGGACTACTCCTCTGTTACATCTCTTGTGTTATATTATACAAAACTGCAAGTGTAAATTGGCAGCAGCTGATGAAACAGTAGTTCAGTTTAATCAGGCGGGTGACACTGTGTACAAATGCCCATAGACTGTTTCGATATCGATAGTAATAACGCCACCATTTTCTCTAGCTACCTAATTAGCTAATAATTTAATGCAGTATGATGTATGACGTAGAATAAATTTTACAGCACCACGTACGACCGGCGATTGATAAGCTACTGATTTCATGCAGTATGCCTCCACTCTGGTGATCGAGTGTCCTATCCAGATTTATTTAGGATCCCTGGTGTAATATTTAGGAGCTTTTACAAATAATGAGAGTTGTGGCTTATGAAATTTTCCTGTTGCAGAGTGCACTAAAATAGGGCTGGTGATCGAGTGTCCTATCCAGATTTATTTAGATTTAGGATCCGTTGTGTAATATTTAGGAGCTTTTACAAATGAGTTGTAAACCTGTGTGGCTTATGACATTTTTCTGTTACGGAGTGCACTAAAATAGAGCTGTTATTGGCACAATTTTTTTTTATGGTGACATGTTATTCCCGCACTATAACAAGTAGGCAAATGGTTCAGGTTACATGATAGAACTAACATGATTCTTTCCATCTATCTTCATCTTGCTTTCTAACATAGGGGCTGGAATGAGAATAGAAAGACGACACAAAGATAGCACAGAAAGTCAAGGAAGTGGAGGACATACTCCAGAACCACTTGAAGGTCAGATGCCGCCACCTTTGCTAAGGCCACCTCAGCAACACCAACCACCACCACCACCACCACAAGTGGAGAGAGAACAACATTCGCCCAGCACCAGGGATCCACCAGACAACCGCAAATTTGAGGTCAATAATCAGAAAGACAGGGACCAGGCTCCATCAAGTCCTCCGAATCATTGGTCGAAGCAGCAGGCTGCTGAGCAAAGAGATGATCGTAAAAATGGTGGCGGATCAGGAGAGGCTCCAAATGAGGACAGCAGATGGAATAGGGAAGAGCCTGAGCCAGTGAAACAGTCTGAACCAGTTAAGAAAGAACCAGGGGATTTCCATAAAAGTGCTGAGCATAAACCCCAATCCAGGGAAGATTATCGTCCAGCTAAGCAAAATGTACCCGAGCAGAAGCAGCATCCTCGTCCAGAGAGGCAGATGTCCAATAATTCGCAAAAAAGTGTGGAGCATAGCGATAGATCCCACAACAGACAAAACAATCAGGGTGGTGGGCGGGATAGAAAACATGAAGGCAGCGGTGCATCAAATAGGTCAGCACCTGGAAGGCCATATAATGAGAGAAAGGCAAGCACAAGTAGCACAGATAGTAGGCACAGTGCAAAAGAACACTCTGAAAAGAAATCACATGGAAAAGAAAGGCTACCTGCTAAAGAAAAGGATTTTAAGAATAATAAGGAAGGTGCACAGAAAGAGTCTAAGCCAGTTGCTGAACCAAAAACGCAGACTACTGAAAAACCTGTTGAAAAGGGGCAACCTGCATCAGAGAAACCAAAAGAGAAGCAAGAAGGCAGTGCTGATAAAAATAACAAGTCAAAGGTGATATCAGAAAAAGCGGGGAAAGAATCTCAAGGCAGCAAAGAAAATAAGGATCCAAAACCTCAGAGAGATAATAGAGAACACAGGGATAATAGGGAACACAGAGATAATCGGGATCACCGGGATAATCGGGATCACCGAGATAATCGGGATCACCGAGATAATAGGGATCACCGAGATAATCGGGATCAACGAGATAATCGGGATCACCGAGATAATCGGGATCACCGGGATAATCGGGATCACCGAGATAATAGAGAATACCGAGATAATAGAGAACATAGAGATAATAGAGAACACAAAGATAACAGGGATCATAGAGATAATAGAGATCACAGAGATAAAGATAGAGAGCATAAAGATGATAGAAACAGGGAGCGGAAAGATAACAGGGATTCTAAGATACCCGAGAGCATAGAGACAACAGGGAACGTCGAGATAACAGAGATCAGCGGGAAAGTAAAGATCACCATGAGGGTAAGGATCAAAGAGACAGAAGAGATAGGGATAGAGCTCCTAATAGACGGAGAGATGCCAATGATAAGCCTAACCGAAGGAGAGATGATGGAGGGGTTAAGCGTGATCGAGGGCGGGGAAGCAGATACGAAGCAGGTGGAAGAGGAAGGGGTGTTAGACCGTATGGCAGCAGCAGTTACAGAGGTGGCAGAGGAAGAGGGGAGCGAAGATACCCTCAAGATGGTCGTCGAACTGTTCCGTCTAGAAGGACCAAAGAAGATGACGACTTTGAAGATTATAGTTCAGAAAATGAAAGTTTAGAGCGTGTAGACTCTGCTAAAGAAACAAAGGGCAGTGCTACAAAACCAGCAGTAGTAAATGGGGAAGCATCAAAAGCTGAAATTAAAGATTCTCAACCATCCAAACCAGAATTAAATGAACTTAAAAGAAAAAAAAGATGAGGCTGATAGTAGAGAGACTGATTCAAAGCCAAATAAAAAATTTGAAGCAAATCAGAATGATTCTGGTACCCAGAGAAATTTCGATAAACGTGAGGAAAAAGATAGGAGGGTTAACCATGATAGAGACAGAAGGGGTAATCATGATAGAGACAGAAGAAATGACGACCGCAAGCAGACGAAGAGGAAATGATGACCGGGATAGACCACGAGACCGGATAGCAGAGAATTTGATTGCGATAAAAAGGTGGTGATAGAAGAGTTTTTCAGCCCCTGGAGACCTTCTCGAAGGGGAAAGAGGATGCAATGGTAGCAGAGGCCGTGGGATAGGAGGGTCCACAAGAGGAGTATGAGAGTTCAGGTAGATCAGATCGAAAACAACAGGGTCAGACAGATACAGGGATGATTACCAAGACACATCAAGAAACGAGAATGAAGATGATGATTGCTTGATAAGAGAAACAAAGAAGTGATAATCCCAAAAAGTCAAGTCCTGAACCTAGACCTACCATAGAGACCGCCACTTTTCAAGAGGTGCTAGAGGCGCGGCAGGGAAGATTTCCGGAGGGAAGGCCGTCTTGATGGCACACCAAGAAAAACAGGCTCTGCCGAGGTAGCACAGGACGTAGCAGTGAAGGCTCTTCTCACCATCAAGTAATAAGCCTGTCCTGACTAAGCGACTCCTCTGATCAGAATAACGCTGAGTGGGAAACTGCATCGTAGAGCAGCGACTTCATGATCGCAAACCAAGATAAAAAGAGAGAGTCAATGATTTGCAGTTTGATATGATAGCAAAGATGACATCATAGCTAAAGAAAGATATTCATTTGGCACTGTGAAGGAGCGGTGCAACGTGCTTCTCCAATCAGCTTGCTATGCGTTCGTGACAGAGGAAACCGACGATCAGATGTCAATGAATGGGGTATTTTGTACATTTGAATTGAATTATTGGCATTATTTGAACATACTTAGCCGGCCCTGTCCTCAACATGGACGTAAAAGAAAAAACAAGATTGATTGAGTACAAGATCTTGCATAACATAAGGGGCAGCTTTAAACTCTTACCAGGATGACCGTGTTCATGGCCATGGGGTTCTGTCCTCGTGGTTCGTGTCCATCGTGGTTGTCTTGTCATCGTGTTCTTGTCCATCGTGGTTCATGTCCACTCGTGGTTCTTGTTCATTGTGGTTCATGTCCATTGATCCATGTTTCATGTTATTTAGAACGATAGAAACTGCTTCCAACCGGAATGACCCAAACCAGCAATAACTTGGTGGTAAGCTGCCCCTATGTAAACAACAGGTTGGTTACTGGTGCGAAAGGTCAATCTGGCCTCTTATTCCGGTATGCGTACCTACCTAATAGAAAGGCAACTCGACCCAATGAGACTACATAGATCAATGGAAATCAATAGTAATGCGGAATAGCTCATACACACTACTGCTTATCTATTGACTGGTTTGGTTTTTGAAAAAACCTAGTGGCTTATACATTATCAAGAATTTGGGTATGTACGCATCCGGAATTAGAGGCCAGTAAACTCATTCCGCGTTACTGGTGGTGTTAGGCAACTATAATACTGCTCAAATCACTTGGACTATTTTGACGTAGACCCTGTGCCTGTCCTTCTGTATTCCTGCATACACCCTTTCTCTCTCTTCTGTCCAGGAATTCTTGTTTTGGAGTTGTTTTTTGAATTAATCTTAGTACAAGCGTGTGAATTCTCTTTGGCCATATGTAGTTCATAATTTGCCATTAAAAGATAACATATTCTTTTTATCAAGCAAATGATTTTTTTTCTTGCACTTTTGCTACGTTGTCCTCTCCAGTGGAGGCAGATGTTTGTCTTCCCTGGTGGCTACAATAACATTACTACCTAGGAAGCAGCGTGTTTTTTAATTTTGCATTGACTTGCTGTGTCGACCAGGTAGTTACAGCCTGTTAGAACTGGAATGTGAAACTGGTAAAATACACTCAGTTTTGATGTTTGAAAAGAACTGGCAATGGTGTGACATTATAATTGACTATTTGAATTCCACTTTGCAGACAGAGAAAATGTTTGTCCGGTATAGGTTCGACGTGGCTGAAGAGGGGGACAGAGAGGCCTGGTTACCGGCGGTCTGCAGGAGGCAAGAGATTCGTGAGAACAAGAGCCCCACTAACAAAGGAGGAACAGTCAAGAAATAGGGCCAAGCCAGAGAAGACAAGGTGTACAGAGTAGATGAAGTGGTGCTAAATAATCCCAATGCAGTGAATGTAAGAAGCAATACCGAGCAACCCAAGCGATATTCGGGTAGCTGTTAGGGGGAATATTACAATCTGAAGTGCTGATAGGATCGTGCTCTTGGCCGGCTGTCGACGAAATGGCGCTTTCTAAAAGCCAGTGTATTAATATTACCAATTGCTAGATCTTTGTGTCGCCTGCCCTTAAGCAGGAAGACACATAGGGATCACTTAGTCCACTGTTGTTGTCGTCTGTTGTTGAGGTCTGTTGTTGTCTGTTGTGAAAAAGAGTTAACATTTGCCTGTAATATCCTCATGCAAATGCAAATGGTGCGCCTGCAGGCGGAGTGCCCATCTGTCATTGGCGTTTGGGCCAGACTCCCTCATTATAATGTTGCTGTGGGGGGTTCGCCACTCCTCCCGCACAGCGAGTCTGTTTTGCATTCCCAGCATATGCTGGTACCCATTTATACTCCAAGCGAGGTAAAGTGCCTTGCCAAATGCACAACACATTGGCAACAGCGGGGCTCGAACCCACAGCCTTATGCTTATGAGGCGAGCGCTGATCCACTGCACCACATGTGTCCTCATACTTTGATGGAATTAAACCAAACTTGGGTCACAGGTGCAACATGGCATCCCCCATTTGTTGATGAGGTCAAATGTCACATGCCAAGGTCAAAGGTCATTTGAGGTCAAGTTGTAAAATAGGCTGAAAATGTAAAATTGACCTCATTTGAAAAGTTGAAGTTCAATTGGAACCAAACTTAAGTCATAGGCACAACATGGCATCCCTCATTTGTTGATGATGTATTTTTTAGAAGTAGGTCAGACACTATGAGTTACAATATGCTCATCCACCAAGACACAGTTCTTGGGGTTGTACTCATACATTGACATGAACTGACCATTTGTATCTGGGTATCATTAGATCATACCCCAAAACCAGGGGTGTATTTTTTTTAAATACACTTACGAATGGAAGGTACGAACTGTGGTCGAGGAATGAGATTTTTAACTAGCTCATATGGGAGAGTACTTGCTGCGCAGCCTTGAATACTCTGCATGAGTACCATATCACAAGCCACAAAAGTGGGAATGTTAAACCATTGTAATTCTAAGAGAAAGTGTTGAGGAATTTGGCAGAAAAGTTGCCTCCTTCACATCGTATTTAATGTTGATCAAAAGTCATGAGGTCTACAAGCTGTCACTTTTCTCATTAATGGGCAAGGTTAGGGTCAAGGGGCAGAATTACAGCTTTTAACTTAATCGCAACTTGTGAGTGTTGCACCTAACTGCGATATTAAGATTTGGGTTACGTCTTTCTAGCCTACATTTATAAAAATCATAGCTAGACATGACTGTGTCCTCGAAAGGAACCTGCTGGGTGTCGGTCAGTATGACCTCCCAGATTTGACCTCTGTACCCATAATGTTTGTAGAGGGTCTATAATATTCTTAGTCACAAAATCATATTGCACTATCATCATCGTGGCCTCCGTCAGTCGCAGCGACTATGGATACGCGCTCCCACATTTAGTCACAGGTTAGGTGACAGCGACGTCTGTGGGCTGAGAGCCATCCAGAGGGGCAGTCTCTGCCACCGGTGCTACATATATGGGATGTCACAGCTTTACTATCCAAGGATCTGTGCAGCTTTCTTTTAGCTCGAAACTGGCTGATGATCTGTTGTTCTCCAAGCTCAAGGTGTTGCTTCACTGTTCTCCGCCAAAGGTGACGATTGTCAGCAAGTTTCTCCCAGCACCCAATGTCGATGTTCAGGGTACACATATCACGCTTACAAATATCCTTGTAGCGTAAACCATCTAAGACTTGGCAAAGTGGTTGGTTATTCATGTACTTTCCACACTGAAACCCCCTAAATTAGTGCAAATTTGTAGCAAGTAACTCTCCTCCATCACCATTTTAACTTTAGGATGCCCTGAGTGATTTATCTAACCGGTCAACGACCATGGCTAGCAAGAAGAACACAGGAACAGGCAAGGGCAACAGCAATAACAACGGTAATGGCAGCAATTCCAGCAACAACAACAGTGCAAACAGCGGCAGCAACAAATCCAAGAGTCTACAGGAGAAGAAGCGGGACGTGCTAGCTAATTATGACCTCAATAACTATGCCAGTAAGTAATCGTAACCTTTGCGGTAATTTTGCACCGGAACACCTGATCCAACTTTTGAAGTGGGTTGCCCTGTACCAACATGTGTGTGTGTTCCAAATTTGGTATGGTGTTCCAAGCAGAATCCGACATCAATTGCCTCAAATTGCATCCGCAATGTGTTTAAAAAATGTCATGATAGTTCCAGTGGTTTTGAAGCAGTACAATGATTACAAGTGCATGTCAAGGTTTCTGAATTAAGCAGCAGGAAAGCAATATTTTGGCAATTTTGTAACAGATACAAAGCCCACTTACAGGTGCTTTTGGTGATCCACAACCTCGTCTCCCCCACTTGCCTAAAAAAGTTTAATTTTTTATATCATCTGAACCGTTAGCCTTAGTAATCCATGTGTACTTAATCTTACCTGCAAATTTGGTCGAATCTGTAAAAAATTCACAATTTTGTAATTTCTGTCTGTAAACGGACAGAAGTTACAGCACAGTGGTCTATGGGACCGTGGGAAACAAGCAATTGCTCATAACTCAAAACCGCAAGATCGGAATCGACTAAAATTTTGGGAATAAGCATTTCTCAAGGATATCTCATGAACAGTGAATAAAATGGAAGGTGCTGAAATCAAGAAATGCACCTTTAAAGCAACTTCATTTTGGTTATACCCGCTGTTGAATCAGGTTTAAGTTAAGCTTACCTAAATCACATGATTGAATTGCTGGGACTGTCGTAATCCGTATCATAATCGCTGTTGTTATCAATGCTTTCTGCTTATGATCCGTCACTAATGGTAGGCCTAACTGGACGCTCAAGCCCCATTTTAACTAAATCTTACAGCACGGAAAAATGCACTTTCTCGTTGATTTCGCCAGGCGACCCTTGTTATAAAATGATCCTTGGGTATCCAAGAACATCGTCAGGCATGTGGTTCAGAAAGTTTACCGTCGCAAAGATCGGGCACGGTGTTTCTTGCAGATTTCCAAAATGGCTTCCAAAATAGCGTGGGCTATAGCATGATCATAGTTGCTATGACGAGTGTGACGTATTTAACACAGTAGTGCACAGTTGCAATAGTTAAATTAGTATGGAATTTTGACCTCGGTAGGTGCGAAACCAGCGTCCGCCTGCTCATTCATTTGTATTATTGGTAATCGGCGAAAATAAGCGTGTGCAAGGTGATTTTTGCGGGATTTTTGACTTTCCATTTTTTATACTGTAATAGACGCCCCCCTTTTGAAAAATGGACCGCCCCAGGACGTTTATTAGGAACAATACGGTATTTGTTGCAATAACTAATCATTACAGCTGATGTAAATGGTCTCTTATATTTAGAACAATTTTATGCAGTTGTGACACAATTTAATTGCAATTGATATTATGTATTTCCATTTAGACAAAATGCCTCAAAGATAAAAAATTTCATTTTTTAAAAAAATATAAGTGAAATATTTGTTTATAAACTAATAATTTTGAGTCTTAAGTAGATTGGCAACTGTTTTGATTTATTATTTGGCCTGATTTGAGCCATTTCTGGGGGAAATCCTTTTCAAAAAATTAAATAAAAGATTAAAAAATTCATTTCTCATTTGGGTTTTTGGACTACCTACTGGAAACAATTTTTTTGGGGGGCCTTATACATTTCATTAAATTGGAATTGAGTTTTTATCGGTAAGAACATAAGACCCATGGCCAATTTTCAGACTTTTGTTTTATTCTCTTGGACAAAGAACAAATCTTGTCATTAGCCAAGTTGTTGAAGAGACAATCACATACACAGCAAAAGTCTTGTGAAATCCAAATGTGAAAGCAATCATAGACTCGCAATATGAGGTATTGATAGTAAGCTTGTAATCTTTGTAATATGATTTATCTAGGTGTTGTGGTTGTAGACGATGTCCCTGAGGTAATAGTCGAGGACCCTAATGAGCTGCTGACCCTGCCGGAAGCTTTCAAGAGGTGCGTCCAGCGTGCGAGCAAGAGAGGTTAAAAGCTCAGACAACAAGAGGCAGAGAGAGAAAAAGGATAGATACTGACATGGCGAGGTAAGAGATGCAGGCACTATGAGCTAGTAATTCTTTTCCTTGGACACAGTTCGTAGCTTTTCATCCCCAAGTATTTAGAAAATACACCCCGGGTTTTTTGGGAGATATATTGAACCAGCCCAACCAAGGTCAGTGCATGTCGATTATGTACAAGTACAACCCATGAACTGTGTTGTCATGGTAGATGAGCCTTATTGTAACTTCAAGTGAGTTTCAGACTTTCTCTTGAAAGCCAAGACAACAGCAATTGTTCATTTAGGTTGTCTCATTTGCAAATTGCAAAACATTGCCAGTTTCAAACTGACTCCAAAGGATATTGTACATTTATTAGATATTGTCATGAATCTTGATTAGGGGACTATATGGATGATAGGAGCATGCTGTGTTTGGCCCAATATATTGTTAACGATACTTGTTGGCAAAAACTAATGAGAATAAAGGAATATTTGGGAACTGGTACTCTTACGACGAATTGAACCAAGGCAATACCATTATTTTACGTGGAAGAAAGAGGCAGAGGCCAGAGTCTTCCACGTAAAAATAATGGTGTCGCCTTGTCGCTTCGTCGTAAGAGAGAGAACGGTTCCAAAATCATACCTTTTATTCTCTTTCTTAAACAGCGTAACATTTAAGGTCATCTTTAACCAAATTTCACGCTACTCTATGGCGTAGTAAATACAACAAGACGGACTGCCACCCCAGTGACAACAATCGAACAACATGTTGAGGCAACCATCATACGCAACGAGACGCAAAGTGGCAGGCGTGCGCCGAACATAGCTAAACAACGAGTATGATGAGGAGGCTCAAGTAAAAATAACGTCAATACGCAGCGCGTACTATCTGGTTCAATTGTCTAATTGAACCCAATGAAATCGCTTTCCATTTTCAGAGTTTTAAGAAACAGATGTTTAAAATGTACAATAAAGCTTGCCTTTTTGTGTGTCTGCACAGGTACATGGGATTGTTGGGGATGGTTGGACCCAATGTTAAACCCTTAACCAAAATTGCCTGCTGTTTCCACATATGTGCGCACATTTTGTGACACTTAAGGTCCTTGTGCTTCGTTCGATACCAGGTTGGTGACCTCATGTGAACGCGACGGCAGACGACATTTGCCGATTACAGTGAAGCTGATTTTATTTGACAATGAGTGCTGGTAAGCTCTAAGTTAAAGCGATTTCACCAAAATACACTGCGACTCAAAGTTTGCAGGTCGCTTGCAAGTAATAAGTAACAATCGTAAATGGTAAAGCAAAATAGCACAGTTTTGAAGAGCGCCATAGTTTTTCAAAAAAATAGATTTTTACACGGTTTGCCATTGGTAAACTGGCTAGTAAACTATACTGTGAATGGCTAAGCTCGAAAATGTCTGTGCGGCAAACGAAGGAATTTTGTAATTACTATACTATAAACCAAAGTTTTAATTACGGTTTTGTCCCCGTCAACAGGGGTGGCCGATTCACCTCACATTCGCGGCAACCGCCCTTACTCCTCCTTCAATTTCACCCGATTCAATGCTCCTCTCATCCTCAACCCAACCCTCTTACTAGTGAGCCGGTCAGGACTGCAAATTGGTCGGGAACCCCTCCTCGGTACAACAAAATACAAAACACTTTTTTTCGAATGATAATAATGTAGAATTTACGAAAATGATGGTGGTGGTAACAAAAAATTGGTGGCAGGGGTGTTTTTTTGGCCAAAAACTCTATTTTGGGGCTAAAAATTAAGAAAAATCACGATTTTTTATTTTTAAGCCAAAAAAACATTTTATTTTTTAACATGTGGTGGTATGTTGTTAATATAGATCTTTATTTTATAGATGCATGAATAGGGTCCAGATGCTACTTTTGGGGTAAAAGTGTATTAATTGGGGTGATTTGGGAGAAAAAAAAGGTCTTTTTGGGCTCTAAATTAAGGAAAAATTAGGATTGTCTCTAAGAAGAAAATAGACATAAAGCACCACATTTTTACGTAGTAGTAGCATCATTGTTTGTATAGATCCATACTTCATATATTGTCGGGAAAGCCTGTAAGACTTTTAGCAGGTGTGTTAATGTCCAAAAGTGCAAAGAAATCCTGTTTTGGTTAAAAATTGAAAAACGGGGAGAAATAACACACAGATCTAAAGCACTAAATTGGATGTGGTAATGAAAAAATCTCTCGTAAGATTGATTCATGTTTTACAAAAACGCAGTCAGGGAAAGATA
>JAMKCH010033099.1:0-16243 GCA_023653785.1 Ophioderma brevispina
CATTCTTTCTCATCGGCTGTCCTGCTTGGTGCTGCTAAACGATAGCCAATACGGTGAGTGGTTTATTTTGTAGCAAATTAGCCTAGGCCGCCGAGGCCTAGGCGATGTAGTTGCTTAGGCTGTCTTATTGCTAGGCCTTTTGGGGTTTGAAGGCCTAGCTACGACTGCCTTCGTAGTCTGTCTTTCCCGTGTCCGGGAAATACCTCAAACCTTAGCACTATTTACGTCACGGACGAGATTCGCTCACCCCGCCTTTGTAGCGGTGCTAGTCTGTACTGAGCGTAGATGATGCAAAGTAGTTATCATCTACGCTCAAGGTAAGCAGTAATCCGCGATAGATAATGCAAAAACTATTGTTTTATCTATCTATAAGGATTAGCATGCTTACCTTGACGTAGATGCCCTCCCGCGCCATCCCTCTGAGAGGAATCTCTTCTCTTGGGGTGGTGTGGTAATTTAAAGGGGCGAGTATAGTGCGGGGTTGCCCGACCTGCTTTGCAGGGGTCGGTTTGCCGGTTTGAGGTTGGTGATTTATTGATTTATGAATTAGGTATTCATATCTGAGAGCTGGCTCTTTCCTTCAGAAAGATGCAAATTAGTTAGCATCTACGTCAAGGTAAGCATGCTAATCCTTATAGATAGATAAAACAAATAGTTTTTGGATTATCCAAGGAGTCTCGTGCTGTGAAGTCGCGCAAACTTGTGCCCAAACAAAATATATACAAAGGTGCAATAACGTGCAAGTAAAAACAAATGTCCAAATGAGATGGGTTGGTGTTGGTTGCAGTCCCCTAATAACTGGGAGAGCAAGGTCCTGGAACTGGTGGATTGACAGAGCTGAGACCACAGGCATTGGAAGTCTATTCCAAACTGGTATAGTGCGCACAAAGTAGGAATGTTTAAAGGAATTTACTCTGGCTTGGATGACCTTGTAGCAGTATTTGTTGGAAGTTCTACCTGAATGATTTGATGGAATAACACAACTTGGGAAAGGAATATTTACCAATCTCAATTTTTGAGTTTATAAAACATGGAGCACTGATGTAATAATCTGCGAGTGGCAAGTGAGTCCCTACTGGTAGCTCTGTGTGTTTAATTGCCCTACTCCATTCTGAAATGCCAAGTGCCTGACAAAAAGGCAGTAGGTACCATTTTTAATAAAGTCTTTGTTATGACTCGACTGGGATTTGAACCTGCGACCTCCTGATTGTGAAGCAGATGCCCTAATCACTATCTCATTCAAAGTTAGGGGCTTGACAATTATGTAAAGCAACATGATTTTTTTAGCTAAAAGAGAATACTAAGAATATTGTTAATAGCTTCTTACTTGAACAAAAGTGTTTTAAGAATGAGAATGAAGGTATTATTTTTAGCCACTGCCTTGTATATCGTCATGTGATTGCAACAAGGTCATATGTGCAATAGCTGCCATTTGTCAGAAATTCCCATCAAACATACTATTATGCAAAGTCTTTGGTCAGTGGCTTTGGTCAGTCACCTGAAGAATCATTTCAAGAGCCACTGACCAAAGACTTTGCATAATAGTATGTTTCACTATCATTATTACCAAGGTCAAAAGCTTCAAGAAATTCAAAAAGGTAATGTATCATGTATGTCACCTGAAGAATCATTTCAAGAGCCACTGACTCAAGGAAAAATATATGCCAGCACACAGAAGTATCACATGGCAGCTATTGCACTTAAAACTAGTTGCACTCGCATGACTATATCATGTCATATCACACGGGCAAGGGCACTATTTTGGGATATAACAATTAGGCTACATCTCGTTCTACTCAAAATGAGGCTGCCGTCTGTGTGGTATGACACAATAGATACATGTCATAGGCAGCACCAGCATCATAATTTGTTTTGGGAAAATGGAGGGAAAGCACATATTTTTTTGGGAGGGACAAGATGGGCAGTGTTGTTGGGGCTCAGCGTAGGGGGTAACCTGTTAAAAACTTGTCGGTTTTGACTAACTTGTCAAGCCCCTTGCTATTTAAAAACTTATATTTTTTTTAATTGAAAAAAGACATTTGTTTCACATATGAGGCTAATTCTAATCATGCTAATTGATTTTTTACCCTGGGGAAACAATAAATATCCGGGGGGGGGGGGGGGTAACCCCATTTCCCCCCATTTCCCCCCGTGGTGCTGCCACTGGGCATAGACTAAAACAATACCTGTATTTTCTAATGAACAAATTGGTTCCTCTGATGACAATATTTGCAGATAGAAGAAGATGAAGCAAGGGAGAGCCAACTATCTCAGGAGCAGGACAATGGATCTGAGAGACCAGATTTCAGCCAAGTCTTGTCAGATGTTCCCGGGGGCTTCCTCACTGCGGCCAACCCACCTAAGGTATATGAAGAGTTATTCTTCCAAGTGTCAGAGATGCCAGTCTTCCGTTTTTTCCCGGAATTCCGGTTTTTTAAATCTACAGGAAAAAGAATCAGGATTTTTCCGGTTATATTTTTAAAGGATTAAATATGCAGAAAACCAGAAATCAAGGGCTTCATGTTAGGGATTTTTTGTAGAAGTAAAAGTAACGTATTGTATACCTGCCGACTAGTATAATTAGTAGTACGATTTGCCATATTTTTCCTTTTTTCGAGTCATTAAAGTGCTAAAAAAAGGGCTGAATACGGTTTCTGAATATATCAAGCGACTTTAAAAAAATAAAGAAAATAGATCGAAAAAAAGTGAAATAATTTGCCAGAAAAATCCTTAAATATTTGACCAATAAAGTTCTGATGTTTTATCCATAATAATCCCACCTTTTGAATGAGTATTTTTCTTCAAAAGTGACCAGAAAACTTCACAAATCGGAAGCAAAATCAAGTGATTAAAAACCCCACTTACATTCCTGACGATTTTCACTGATACCAGCATTTGATTTTTGTGCCTTTCCATTGATGATAGCCCATTGTCATTAAGCGCAGTGTTTATTAATCGTTAAAAGACTGTTTTTGTGATTAACGATCGCGGCAGTGTTCAACAATACCAGTAGGGAAAAAGGAATCTTCAATAGTTTTATTTTATTTCTACACTTTAAATATCTTTGTTTTCTTCTCATATTACTGCAGTTGGGTTGAAATAGTAAATGACCAGTTATGAAAGAGTTAGTAATACTCTTCTGAAGGTATTAAAATGCATCACTATCATGATAATTTCAGAAGAAAACTCAATCTTGTTCCAGTGACTGCTTGTTTCTATACTTTTTACTCTATAATTTTAGTCTCCACTTAAAGTAAAATAGACAAAGTGTTTAGATCCATGCCTCTGATATCTCCTAGGCGACCTCCTAACTGCCCGATATGGAGCTTTGTTAAGGTTTGGGTCCAACAGTCCACTTAGCTTCAAGTGCCTTCCATGCAGGCAGACTGGCTTATGGACTTATTTTTTCTCCCACCTCCTTGCTTCAAGTATAGACTAAAAGTTGATAGACTTATGCCTCTGATAATCTCCTAGGCAACCATCTAACTGCCCATTATGTAGCTTTGTTGAGGTTTGGGTCCAACAGTCCACTTAGCTTCAATCTTCCTTGCAGACAGACTGGCAAATGGACTTTGTCTCCATTTCAAGTAACCTAGACTGAAAGTTGATAGTCAAGTACAGACTAAAAGTTGATAGACCTGTACCTCTGAAGTTCCTAGGCGACCTGCTAACTGCCCGATATGGAGCTTTGTTGAGGTTTGGGTCCAACAGTCCACTTAGCTTCAAGTGCCTTCCATGCAGGCAGACTGGCTTATGGACTAATCAAAGGCAGTTTCAGGGGTGCTGCCCCTTCCACCCCAACCATGTGGGTATACCCACTCGTTGCATGGGTGATCACATGTTTTCAGGTTTTTTTTTAGAAGAGTGACTGGCATCTCTGCAAGTGTGTACTCCCAATGGCATGAAGTACAGAGTGACATCATTGCATGTGATCATGTTTCATCTTCCTGGAAAGATGTATGAAATAGATGCTTGCACCTAAGTTGCCTGTGTAAAATGCGAACTGATGCAGATGTGTGGTGATGTTTTGAGTTTTCTGCAATGATTGCAGGAGGCACATAATCCGAATTTTGTATGTCCGATGTGTTTGTGCGTATATATGTGTGTGTGTGTATGTGTGTGTGTGTTTTCGGTGAACCTTTTTCAAATAGCTAATGTATGGACACCTTAACTCCAACTGTCATCAAACTCAGATCATAAAAAAAGTAAAGTGTCGTGCGAGCAAGCTCGTGCGCGGAGTGCCCATCTCTCTTTCCTTAGCGTTTGGGCCAGACTCTTCCGTATTATTTTTGCTGTGGGGGTTCCTGCACAGCAAGTCTGTTACCTTCCCAGCATTGAATAATGCTGGTACCCATTTATACACCTGGGTGGATAGGAGTAATTGAGGTAAAGTGTCTTACTCAAGGGCACAACATGTTGGCGGCAGTGGGACTCGAACCCACAACCTTTTGGAGTGCGGGGCGAGCGCTCAATCCATTGGACCACACATGTACTCAGATCATAGGTGCACTGTAGAGACTTGCATGTTATGGTATGGTTAACGGTCACATAATAAGGTCAAATGTCATTAAAGGTCAACTTCTGTGGAGAATGAAGGAAAGGTGGATCACGGAAGTAGGTGACACTAGTGGTCCGAGAAATTCCTTGTTTATTTGCTTCTGCCATTAGTAGGAAAGAAGGAAAAAGACAGATGAAAGAGACAAAGATGTATGGGTCTTTCCTTCTCCACTAAGTTACAGTGATCTTTCTCACCTTCACTCTCTCTCTCTCTCTTCTCTTCATTTTGTCCTCTCCCACTCTTTTCTTCCCTTTCTCCCCTTCCCTTTCTCTCTGCCACTCCTTGTCTTTCTTTATCTCTTCCTCTCTCCTCCTCCTCTCCCACTTTTATTTCTTTCATGTGCTATCGTCTAATTGTATATCCTCATCTTTCTCCCTCTCTTTTCTCCCTTTCCGCTCCAATTATCGCTCTCTGAGAAAAGTCACCTTTTTCTTGTTGAGTTGAAGTCACAAGGATCAATTAAAATAAAACAGTTACATAGGAGCAAAAGTGGCACAATATTTGTAAATTTGTGTCCCTTAAAGGTGCTTGTTCCGATTTATGTCTATTGTGTTCTCTACGTGATATGCTAGCCTGGCACTTGCAAATACGCCTTATTAAGTACCGTGGGAAACAAGCTTGCGGTTTTGACGGTAGAAGCAAATAATGCATATTACAAAACCCCTATGCAATATTAGTGTGCTGATATTGATGGTTAGCCATTAATTCGGCATTTTTTTGTTTATATCGTGGGAATGAAATGGATTTGAGAGCTCAAATTTCAGGACAACAATGAGAAAAATATGGCCTTTCATCTGAAATCGATACTACTTCCGGGTAAATCAGGGGGGTCCCTAAGACGATCGAACATGCACCTTTAATTGACTAGACAAATGAGTTAAAACACAGAAAAGGAACACTCTAAAGCCAGGCAAATCTTATTCTAACTGTATTCTGAACCCTGACGTGATTAATGTTTTAAGTACTAAACATAAAACTAGTTTTGGCCATAATCCAAACCCTGAACACCAGCTGTAAACCCTACTTGTGCACATTGTTGTATTTCAAACATCAGGAAGAAGAAACTACAACCAAAATTGAACCGAAGGATGAGCCAGAAGCAGATGGCCAAGAGGCACCTGTACCCCATGCAGTGGTATCCATTGAAGAGGGAAGTCTTGTCATCAGAAGACCCAAGCCTAGGCAACCAATTACTTCTGCCATCATTGGCAGGACGAAGGTCAAAAACTTCAAGAAATTCAAAAAGGTAAGGGTGTGTGTGAGAGTTGATTTGTCTTGAGACAAGAAAGAGAGAAGGGGATGGGGTTGGGATGGAGCGAGGGAGGGAGGGAGGGGGAGAGGGAGAGGGGAAGGAGGGAGAGGGGGAGGGAGGGAGAGGGAGGGAGGGAGAGGGAGGAAGGGATAGAGGAGAGCGTGGGTGGGGGGGGGTCTTGAGTTGGGTATATTGCCCTTGAACTATCTCCAAAAATGCATGTTTGGAAATAATTTAAAATTGGCATGTTATGTTTCTGTCACTATTACCCACATTTCAACCAATTTTCAACAAAATCTGTCCAGGTCGCCCGTAACCGATAATCCTAGGTTAAACTCTTCTTACCATGTGTCTGATTGGCTAAATACATCATATTGACATCTAACCAATAAAATTGAACGGTAGACCTTAGGGGGTTAGGTCAGGTTTCTCTTGGAGGTCCCGCTACTGGTAACCTGGTAACCAGTACTACCTGTTCCAGGGCTGGTTCGTTCGTTCGTGCGTGCAAGTCCAAAAATCACAGTGGAAGATCCGTCCCCAACCAGCCGACAGCCTCATCATCCAGGCCGACCAGGCCCGGAACCCCTCCTGGGGACCCGCAGACCCCACAGCCATCTATGATGTGGCTAATGGCCCGCGGCTCTCCACAATCGCAGCTTGGTGAAAGCCCCACTCCGATCCCATGAAGGAAGCCCCCCGCACGACCAACGCCAGCTCCGAGCCCGCCGAGGTTGACCCACGCTTTCCTATCAAGGCCACAGCCCCCGGGCCCGCTAGATGGGCTGCCCACAAACTGCCCTAGGTTCAAAGCAGAGGACGACCATCGCTCACACCATCCGCCACCGATCCAGGATGACCGACAGGGACACCGCGACCGCAGCGTCATGGACTGGGCAGCAAAGCGACTCCGCAGAATTCCCCGATCCCCAAAACGCCAGACAGGACTGGAAGACACTCCACAGGCGCCGCCAAAAGGCAGCCACCAACAAGTCTCACCGCATCACTCAGAACGACACCAATCCTGCGCGAATGTACACCGTGACTCCACACTGGTGCAGCGCATTCAGCAGCGGAGTATGCCAAGGCAACAGTTGATGTATGTAAGGTGTCAAAAGATGCACCCCACCCAGCCCCCGCGAGCCCCCCGAGGAGGCCGACACGAGACCGCGCCCTGGCAGCGACCGCCTCCGTGCGTTGATCGAAAGCAAGGCTGCGGTCCACCGCGACGCCAAGGCACACCGGCGCCGGGCCATGTGACAGTACCTCTCCACCCAGAGTGATGCCCAGTTCTCCCCCCGCGCACCGACCCGCAAGGTGGAAAACAGAGCCGACGGCCCCGGGTCTGCCGAGTTCCAAATGCCACCGGTGGAAGAATTGGCTTACAGTGATAGGTCTTTCTGCAACACTGTTTCCAAGGACTCAAAGGAGTCAGCAGCTATTCCAAGTGCCGCGTCGTCCGCGCAGGAGCACTGCGAACAATCTCCCCCCGGCATATCTGAGACATAGATGTTGAAGAGACTGGGCGCCAGGACAGAACCCCGCGGGACACCGTTCCGAAGTTTGCACTTTCTACTGCGTTGCCCACCTGATGTCTCCAGGACGAAAGATCTGTCTCGGATGAGCAGCACAATGAACCTGACAAGCTTGACATCAGGGAAGACCCTGAGCAGCCCGAGGCAGAGACCCCGATGCCAGACTGCATCGCACGCAGCAGCCAGGTCCACGAAGACTGCTCCAAACCCCCGCCTCCCCCGGAAGGCTGCCCCAATGTCACCAACCAGTCTTGCCATCTGATCAGCCGTTGATCCACCTCTTCGAAATCCAGCCCGGGTGCGGGGCAAATCCGCCTCGACCGCACCATTGATCCCGCCGAGCATCAGTCGCCCAAGCAGCCTACAGATGTGAGACAGCAGCGAGACGGGTCCGCAACTCCTGGGGTCATCCGCTGGCCTCCCGGGCCCCAGGACCGCAAACGGACCCCCGAAGTCCCCCATCCCCCACGCAAGCAGAAAGGAAGAGTCGGAGCCACCGCACAGCCCCGGGCGCCACACCCTTCAAGAATTCTGTATGGATGCCGCCACCGCCAGGAGCCCTCCCACCCCCGAGAACCCCAATTGCCCCGGGCGATCCCACCGCAGGTGAATGGTTGGGACACGGGGCCCGACGGCGGAGAGGCCCGCAGAAGCTGCTCAATCTCTGCATCAACAGCACGAGAGTGGCTTCCGCCTGCGGAGTGCGGTCCCGCCACCCTCCACCGTTGACAAGCACTGAAGCGATGGAGCCCGCAGAGACAGGACACCGCCCAGCCGGACAGCCACGCCCGGCGAGCCTGCCGATGGTGCCCCAGGCCTCGCGGCCTGAGTGGGCAAAGTTGACATTGGATACCTCCCCCTCCCATCCGGTGCGTCTCCCCCGGCCAAGCAGATCCAGCAGCCGGTCGCCCTCCGCCACCCTCCCAGCATCGCAGTTGGCACCACAATACACCCTGTACAACTCGTCGCATTCCCCGTCCCAACAGGGGGTGCAGGGACTCCCCCGCCTCCCGGAATGGAATGTCTAGCTGCCCGGTGGAGCATGGAGCAGAAGTCAGAATATGCATCGTTGATGTTGGATGAAGCCGGGTCTGGCAGCGTGGATGACAGCCCGCCGGCGAGCCGCCCGAACCCGGACCAGCCGGCTCTCCCGAAATTCCATCTCCCCCCGCAGAGGCCGGAGACCGCGACCCTGACGCCACCCCAGGACAGGGCAACGACCCGATCCAGGAAATCCAGGGAGGACCGCCCTGGAGCAGCGGGACCGAACGTCGCTGGTGACTGCCGACAGGTCGGGACAGGTCCATGTCCCACACTGCCTGGACTAGAAAGTAGGTGGATCCCTACCACCAAACAGCAGCCGGAGGTCCTGGGCTTCAATCCATTCAAGAGCCGCCCCGCCACCCCTGCCAATGCTGGAGCATCCCCACGCCGCATTCCACAGCCGAAGTCCCCGCAGACGAAGGAGCTCCGCCGAACCACTGGAAGGGAATTGAAGTCTGCCTCAGCTGGTGGTGGCTTGTAGATGTTGAAGTGGGTTCCCATAGCTTCAAATGTTATCCACTGGACCAGGGCCGGTTGTCGGCGGCTAAACCGTCACCCCCGTCAGTTTCCTATGAGAAAGCTGATGAGTAGGGTAGCTGGTTACCCTGGTAGAACTAAAAAGAATATCTACCTACAAGAGCGTTGGCACTGGAGAGCCAACAGCGGTCATCCAGCAGTGTGTACATGCTGCCTTGCATATTTGGGTGGGGAAGCCCAAAGGCTAGGTCCATCGCCGAAACGGTGGATTGACGTCAGGAAGGGCATCCGGTCAATTACTGTTTGCTCCAATAAATCCTCATGGTGAATATCATATATAAAGGGCACCAACCAGCCCGAAGGTTGGGGTGAGCAGCACCTGCCTACCTCAAAAAGAAAGGTGCAAAGAATCACCTTGAGTCGCGCAGGTGCCGCCTGCCTCATGACGGTGTTCAGCCCGATAAGCGGCTCGGGGTGAGGGTTGGTAGTTTGAACGTGGGGAGTTTGAAGGGGAAAGGGGTAGAGATAAGTGAAGAATTGAGTAAGAGTAGGGCCGGGAGTAGGGTGGATGTATGTTGTGTGCAGAGGGAAGAAATACAAGTTATGGTGGGCAGGAAACAGTGAAGGGATTGGGGGTGTGGGAGTCATGGTAAAAGAGGAATTGTGTAAAAGGTGGTGGAAGTGAGAAGGAAGAGCGAGAGGGTGATAGCAGTCATAATGGTCTTTGAGGAGGAGGTGTGAGGTTTATATGCGGCTACACTCCGCAGTGTGGAAGTAAGTGTGAAGAAAAGGAACAGTTTTATGATGAGTTGGCAGATGAATGGGATATGCAAAGTGTCGGTGAATTGGTCTTATGTGTTGGGGATTTTAATGGGCATGTGGGGAAAAGGCCAAAGGTTTTGAAGTTGTTCACAGAGGTTATGGGTTTGGGGAGAGGTATTTGGAAGGAAGAATTTTGTTGGAGTTTTGTGATGAAAAAGAGTAAGGTGTTGCGAATATGTGGTTCAAGAAAGAGGACAAAAGGAAAGTGACATTTAGCTCAGGGGAAAATGAGACAGATTGATTTTGTGTTAGTGGGCAAGGGGAAGAGAAAATTTCTGAAGAATGTTAAGGTGATTCCAGGGGAATTGCAACACAGGTTGGTGGTTGTGGATGTGGATAAGAGGAAGGTGAAAAAGGTGGTGAGGAAGGTAGCACATGTGAGGAGGAAAGTATGGAAGCTGAAAGAAGAAGAGACAAAGAATTTTGAGACGAGAGTTGGGGAGCTTGTGGGGACTGATGTGTCAGATTTGTGGGGGTGCTTTAAAGGAGGAGTGTTACAAGCATGTGATGAAGTGTGCGGGAAAACAAAAGGTGACAGGAGAGAGGTGGCCGAGCGGTCTAAGGCGCTGAACTGTTGACAGGGTATAACATCGACCTGGTGGCCCTGGTTCGAGCCCCGCGAGAGTCGGGGTTTCTTGGTCATACTCAAATAGTTCCTATAAGGTAGGAAATTGTATAATTGCATAAGAGTGGTTATGGAATTTCTCCTCGCTCCCACCCTTTGCGTAGAATGTGCAGGTATATGCAATGGGTGCCCGGCGCCTCATGGTTCGGAGAGTCATGTAAAGCTGTTGGTCCCGTGTATCAGTGGAATCAATAAAAAGTTGCAGACCTTATCGAAAAGAGTAGGGGATCATCCCGGGTCTGTTACCTGCACTCATCGCTTTAAGTACCAGAGTCCTCTAGTGTGATGCGGGAATCCGCTTTACTGGAGGTTAAATTGATCCAGATCCAGATAAGGGGGGGGGGTGGAATGCAGAGGAGAAGGATGCATTTAAGGATATGAGGAAAATGGTATGAAAGAGAATAAATCGAGGTATAAGAGGCCAAAGAAGCGAGCAAAGAAAGTGGTTGCGAAGGCTATGAAGGAGGAAGTAGAGAAGGGGCTGAGTGAGTTGAGAGAGAATCCAAACAAGTTGTATAAGATAGTGAAGGCAAAGAAAACGGATGGAAGAGATGTCGAGGGGTGTAGATGTATGAGAGGAAGTGATGGAAAGTTGAATTTCAGTGAGAAAGATAGAGGTAGAGTCTGGAAAGAGCATATGGAGAGAATCATGAATGAGGAGAATGAGTGGGATCAGAAGGTAGAGGCTGATGTGTTGGAAGGGCCAGTTGAGAGGGTCAGTTGGGAAGAAGTGGTGAAGGCAATAAGAGAAATGAAAAAAGGAAAGGCAGCTGGACCCTCAGAGGTGAGTGCTGAGATGATTTGTGCAAGTGGAGAGATAATAATAATAATGAGACTTATAGAGCGCCTTTTACAAAGTAGGTAAGGTGCTGACAGGGGAAAAAAAGGCAAGAAACACTAAGACCTAGGAAAAAAATGTGACTTAAAGAAGACTTTTAAAGGTAGATAAAACCAAAGAGGTTCTATATAGATAGAGAGGCAAAACGTTAGTCATCTTTAGAAATTCATCGTCTCGCATGTTTTGCCGACCACAAAGAAAACATAGATACCAACAATAGAAAGCAATGGCTGCCTCCGCTTCTTCCACATACCGTGGGTGCCGCTTTGCATATACACTAATCGGTAGTGATACAAATTGATGTATGTATTAGAGGTGGCCAGGTGTAATAATAGTGCACCTGGATCATTGTGCTCAGATACTTGTTTTTCTCATAATGCAATGCGCGCTTAGGTGAAAAGATGTATTCATTGAGGCGGTTTATTTAAATCAAGACGACTGACGTTCATTTCATTCGTTGTGTGGCCATGGGTAGTACAAAATTTAACCACCCAATAGCACCCAACATCCAACAACTGATATTTTGCCGGATTGTTTGTATCGAATTGACATTATGTGTGTATACAAGCACCCAAACTAATAATTGATTCCGTGCAATATTCAAAATGTCAGCGCCCAGCACGGACGACTGGTTTTGAATGGGCTTCACCCCCTTGGATAAAACTATCAAAACCATGGATGTTGGTAGGTAACTCATTCCAAAGGCGAGGCCCAGCAATAGAAAAGGCATGATCACCAGCTTTCTTTTGGAACAAGGAATGCCAAAGGAGATAACAGAATCTGAGAGAAGTGTGTAAGTGGACTTATGAGTACGAGGTTGAAAATATGAAGATAGGTAATCAGGAGATTTGAAATGCACAGCTTTTAAAGTCTAGAGGAGTATTTTGAAATGTATCCTGTAATTGATTGGTAACCAATGGAGGGAATCCAGAAGCGGAGCGACATGAGTGTGACTGGGTTGCTTGAAAATGAGGCGAGCTGATTTATTCTGAAGAATTGAAGACTTTAAATATTTCTTATCAATGCCATACATGACAGAGTTAATCTAATCTTGATAAAATGAGAGTGCGGACAATGTTGTGACACGTCTCCGTATCCAGATATTTACGGATACGATCCTCGTTTTGTTGTTTAGATTCGAGGGTTTGATTGATGGAGTGTGTCAGGAGTGTTAGATGGAGGAGGGATGCAGGAGGAGTTGGCAGTGAGTGTGGTAGTTCCAATTTTTAAAGGGAAAGGGGATGCAATGAGTTGTGTTGCATATAGGGGTGTGAAGTTGTTAGAGCATGCAATTAAAATTGTGGAGGGTTCTAGAGAATAGGATTTGGAAGATAGTGGAAGTGGATGAGATGTAATTTGGGTTTATGCTAGGGAAGGGTACGATAGATGCAGTGTTTATTTTGAGGAGGTTGCAAGAGGAATACCGAGCTAAGGGAAAAAGCTGTATATGTGTTTTGTAGATTTGGAGAAGACATTTGATAGGGTACCGAAGAAAGTGATGGAGTGGACGATGAGGAAGAGAGGGATACCAGAAGTAGTGGTTAGAGCAGTGATGAGTTGTAAGAAGGAGCAAAGACAAGAGTTAGAGTGGGATCTGATTTGTCTGAGGAGATTGAGGTGAAGGTAGGTGTGCATCAAGGTTCAGTGCTTTCGCCATTGATTTTTGCAATTGTGATTGATGTAGTGACGGAGAGTGCAAAAGAAGGTTTGCTGAGTGAGATGTTGTATGCTGATGACTTGGTTTAATGTGCGAGACAATGGATGGACTGAGGGAGAAGTTTTGGAAATGGAAGGCAGCTTTTGAGAGTAAGGGTCTTAAAGTAAACCTTGGGAAGACAAAAGTGCTGGTGAGCTGGGTGGAGAGGGAGGTGGTAGTGAGTAAGGTAGACCCATGTGGTGTGTGTGGGAAGAGGGTAAAAGCAAACTCAGTGTGGTGTGAGAAATGTGGGAAATGGATCCATGGGAGATGCACAAAGATGAAGAGAGTGACCCCAAGCTTGGCAAGAGATTTTATGTGCGGAAGATGCAAGAAGGGAGCTGGAGGGATGGTGGAACAGGAGAAAAAATTGTGTGATGAGGTGGAGTCTGTGAAGGGGTTCACATTCCTTGGGGACAAGGTTAGTGGGGGTGGTTGATGCGAGGAGGCGTCTGTGACAGCTAGAGTGAAGTATGGGTGGGTGAAGTTTTAGGGAATGTGGGGAGTTGTTGCAAGGGAAAAGATATCCTTTGAAGATGAAAAGGTATGGTGTACAGGAGTTGTGTGAGGTCAGTGATGCTGTATGGGAGCAAGACGTGGTGTCTGAGCGAAAATGAGATGGGATTCTGAGGAGGACAGAGAGAACAATGATAAGAGCGATGTGTGGGGTGAAGTTGATGGATAGGATGAAGACTTGATGCAGATGTTGAGTTTGGAAGAGGTGATGGACCGGTTGGCGAAGGCGAATAGTGTACGTTGGTATGGGCATGTGCTGAGGAAGGATGACGAGCATGCTTTAAGAAGGGCTTTTGAGTTTGAGGTGGGAGGTTCGAGGTGGAGGGGACGTCCAAAGAAGACATGGAAGAAGCAAGTGGAGGAGGAGAGTGGGAGGGTTGGGTTGAGGATGGAGGATGCATTGAATCGGGTGAAGTGGAAGGAAGGAGTAAGGGCGGTTGCTGCCAGTGTGAGGTGAATCCGGCCACCCCCGTTTACGGGGACAAAAACCGGATTTAAAACTTTGGATTTACCTACTTCTACTTACTTCTTCAACAGAATTTTGTAAATGTTGGGAACTTTATTACAACAGTTTGAGCAAAACAGATGGTAGAGTTTGTTTACAATTTGAAGATAATCTCTGTAAGTGATCTCTGACCTAACACCTATAGATTATTTCTATCGCTCCTCTACCAACCCTGGCTTGTTAGCTCAGTTAGCAAGAGCACTGTGCTAGTAATTTAGAGGTTACCGGTTCAAATCCGGCCAAGCGCACGTTTTTTCAACACTTATGTGCGTTGGCCATCTCTAGGGAAAGATCAGTTTAAATATTCACTATCCTGGTCTACATGGGAAGTATGTGTGAAATTTCCAAAAAACAATAAAATCATATATGTAAATATCCCGTTCTGATGCTATCCGTTAGGATATAGCAAGGGACACCTTTTGAACCTAACGCCTTTTGATAATATCTATCACTTCTCTACTAACCCCGGCTGTGAAGTCCTAGTTGACAAGAGCACCGTTCTAGTAATACAGAGGTAGCCAGTTCAAATCCGGCCAAGTGCATATTCCTTTTTTCAACAGTTACATGTGCTGGCCATCTCCAGAGAAAGATTAATAAATATTCATCCCCGTCTTCCTGGAGAAGTAATTAAATTTCAAAAATCTCTGTATGTGTTTTAAAAAAAATGTCTACTTCTTGCATTTTGTCATGTATTTTTCAGGCAGGATATGCTGGTCAGGTTGGTATGCCTAACATAATAGGAGGGAGAGACTTGGAGGAACACTGTAATAAACCCAATGAGGAAGTAGATGATATGATGTTTGGAGCATACCAGGTGAGTGTGCAGACTTGTACTAGAATGTAGAGTGAATTTAAAGGGCATTTTGTTGATCCACAACCTCGTCAGCCCAATTTACTTCAGCAAAGTTTAGATTTTTACATCATCTGAACCATTAGCCTAATTAATCCATGTATACCTAATCTTAATGCAAATTCGATCATGTCGTTAAGAAATTGCGCAATTTTGTATTTTCTGTCTGTAACCGAACAGCAATTACCGCGCTATGTCGGTCTATTGGAGCTCCTGGTGACAAAAGGAATTGCTCATAAACACAAAACTGCAAGATTGGAATCCACAACAACAGAAAGCAAAAGAAACAACCAAAAGTTTTTGTAAATAAGCTTTTTCAAGGATATCTATTAACCATGAATAAAACAGAAGGTGCTGAAATCATGAAATCACCTTTAATTGACGCTGCTCATATGCACAGGAATACGTACGCTTTTATCATTATTAATACACCTATTCAGCAGCCATCAATAACACTATTTTCAAAATATTCATTGGCATTGATAATGTCAGTTTCACTCCGCATATTACTTGCAGTGTTTCCGAACTTGATGGTCGTGCAGGATCAATTCATTTTCTTGGAAGGTAATAGCCATAACTTAATACTCCAATCTCAATTTCGTCAAAATGTGACTACTATTATAAATAAAATCCAAAAAATAATGTTTGTTTTTTGTATTGTTATTAATTAGTTAGACAGTTTGTGTTTACTTGTTGCTCATGACACGACTAATCAATGCAAGCTTGGCTGAGATGTTGATGCATGTCTAGTGCACTTTCTCTTACAGCTTGCATTGATTAGTCCCCTTTGACTTGCAACCAGTAATATGTACTTGTTTAACACTTAAAGGCTGACTACAGAATTCCTAATGAGGGCGCACACTCAATTTTCAAACAATCGTCTTTTTTTTGGGGCATATCTATCCTGCTTGCCATATTAATCACCTTGTGAAACAAAAAACATAACTAAACTCAAATCGAGTCCCTCATGAGAAAATAACAAAACAACTGTTGGTTATAAAATTTGATCTGTAATTTTTGTTATACACCTCATATGGGACTGTTATACTGTGCTAATATTTACTGCATGAAATGAAATATTCTGAATTCATCTCTAACCTTTGGAATTAGGCATTTTAGCTAACTACTTTATTCTCGATGGATATCACCTGTTGGTGCACAAGGAAGGGGAGGGCTCTGAAAACCACTTTGCCTGTGGTTTTAGCTATAATATAAGCTATTGTCATCACTTAGCAAATTATAGTAGGAAACCCAATAATTATCTCATTAACAAGTCTCTCATGTCTTTGTCCAATTTCTTTTGAAACTGCAGGTATTCAAGTAATGACGTTTCTTTGTAAAGTTATGTGGTGATTTGAGAATTTCTGAGCAGATGTTGGTTTTGGGGCATTTTGTTCGGCCCTTTTGTGTTTTTGGCATGAATTGGTTTGGTAGGCAAGGATTATGCTGAATTGCCTGTTGTCCTACACTGTAATGCATCTGTGTGAAAGCTGAACCCATGCATTATCATGCTGGCCTTGATAGAATT
>JAMKCH010033100.1:0-15835 GCA_023653785.1 Ophioderma brevispina
GTGTTTTGTTTTGGTGACCCTCGCCTAAGTATACCCTAAAAACTGAGAGAAATGGGGAGATCTGGGTTGCAAATCATGGTTGCTATCAATATTAAGTATAATATCTGTAGGAATATCCAAAAAAGGTTGTCATTGATATGTTATTTTGATCTGACAAACCAATTTTAACCGTATTCTTACAGGGAACACCTGACTGAAAAAGTGCTGTGACCTCCAGGGTCCACGGTGCATGCTCGTCTTCACGGTCCAGTAGCTCAAAAATTTTGGGGATAACTACCCTAATTTCATGATTGATTGGATAGGAGATATGATGATCTTCAAGCAGAATGTTAGCTTTAAGGTCCGAGATGTTCCATTGAGGAGAAAATCACGTTGTCATCACCCATTTTGTACAGGAACGATTGGGACCAGTATTTAGTGGTGTGAAACCCTAATGTCTACTTAGGTTCTACTCTGTAATGGTGCAGATTTTTAAGAAAAATCACATACATTTGCCCGCAATGAAGTTTCATAAATTTTGCACATGATGTAGTCAGTGGAATAAATAATCCAAATTAAATGTCAAAACTATGTCACCATTGATATCTTTTTTATCCCCCTGGCTTGAAAAACAGAAGGGGGATTATGCTATCAGTCAAGGCGTCGGCGTCCACCACAATCTCGTGAACGCGAACATGAGACCCATAAGGGTTATGGTGATGTAACTTGGTGGGTGGGATCGGACTGCCATGCCCTTCATCTGATTAGATTATGGGCGTGGCATATGCTAATTAGGTACCTAATTTGCATAATTAATGAGTTAATTTGGGGTTAATCTTGTGAACGCGATAACATGAGACCCATAAGGGTTATGGTGATGTAACTTGGTGGGTGGGATCGGACTGCCATGCCCTTCATCTGATTAGATTATGGGCGTGGCATATGCTAATTAGGTACCTAATTTGCATAATTAATGAGTTAATTTGGGGTAAAACCGCTCCGCCAGGGGGATTTAGCGGTTCGAGAACCGCGACGTGTATTTTATTTTATTCTGGTTGTATTTAAATGAGACATTCAAACAGCTTCGAGCAATTTAGCTACTATAGTTTGTTCATCATCTAATAGGCAAAGATATTCTGCTTTTGTTTATCCACATATGAAAGTATCCTGTTTTACACACATGCTTGTCATAAGTGTCTGTTTGCTGTAGTGTTGCTTGCATTGCGCCCGTAATATTCTATATATTCACATATTAAAGATCCACGGCCCGATCGCTACTAGCCTCATCTCCCATGGAACCTAGATTTTTACCGGAAGTGGAATTTTGGTATCCAGAAAAGCTAACTATTTTTCTCATTTACTCTGTGAAATCTTAGGGCTAAAGATGTTTAGTTTGAAAATATGCCCCATTGTTGGTCGACCATATTAATTTTACAACAACAGCTCTATGGGGCTTACAATATCACGTTTTTAGGTCTCACATCAAAACAGATTTGGGGTGAAAAAATTTTTGGGTGAAGTGCATTCTTCAAGATGAAAACTTCATCTACTTAAAATCGGGCCTCCCCCTTTAAGAGTCGTGTACTATTTGGTGACGAGCACACCAAAAAAATGTCATGAGGATTTCTGAACTGATTTGCCAATTGAAAGTGAGCCACCCTGCATCGAGAATAACCCGTTAATTTGTTTTCAGATACCTAGGTTGTAATCACATTATCGGTAATAGAAGTCTTGATAGATTATAGCAGCTGAGGAGCTACACATAGGAACAACAAAACTTGCCACCAGGAGAGAAGCTTCTATTTGATCCACGCACTCTGGCTGCACTATCGTAACACCATTTGTGGGTGGCTGAAAGGGCCAGTCGAATTCTTATCATTTTCATTTGTTTTTTCTGCACAAACAAATCATGCTATGATCACAAATTTTGCCAGTTCATATGTGGTTGTACTCCTGATTGGTTTCAAAGGTCATGTGTGCCCATGTGTCAAAGGTCATTAAAGGGGCATTCTTGAAAATCTATCAATTTGTTTTTTCTGCCAGAAAGCGTTGGACACCAATTAATTTTGGCACATAGGAACCGGACACCATATCTTATCACAGTTATGCCATGAATCGTGGGAAATGGTCAGGTCCACGTTGTTGTTTTGGACACTACAGCGATAGCTTAAATTGCTTATGCTAGGCAAAGAAAAAACTACAGATTTATTTCTTGACTATTTAGCGCATCTAATATTTGTACCAGTCCACTCAAATGGTGTAAATTTAAGCTTTCATTCAGAAAACTTCGCAAAGATGCGGCACTGGCACTTACTTGGGATTTACGCTCTAAGAACTAATGACCTTTGTGATCACAAAGCGCGACCTGCTGTCTGACTAAATATGAATCATGAACCCGACCCAACTCTGAGCACTGACTGCCAAAAAGTCTGCAACGTTTTTTCTCTTTGTTTTGTACACAACAAACCCATAAAAATCTAAACATTCACAGCTCTCATAATGCCGAATATATTGACTCTTTTATGTGCTTACCAAGGAATTTGGTAAGAGGAGTCCAGCTAGCCACCATCTTTGTCATACATGCATTTTTTTGCTAATCCTTTTTAATGCGTAAAATCTCTTGTGGTACAAGGTGGTATCGCGCACCTGTCTTGCCTTCTCATCGCGTGATCATAATGTTTTAACATAGCACATGTTTACCACTTCAGAATGTGAGTTTGACAGAATGCCCCTTTAATCCTCTACATAACCTTTGACCCCAATCTGTGTACTCTTATGGGCCATGGGTCAGTGCTTACACTGACAAGTTTGGTGATCGTAGCATTATATTTCTCGTTGTACCCAAAATGATGTAAAACTATACCAAATATAGATAGGCTATTTATTAGTATAGCCTGGCCTTCAGCATAATTACCTGGTGCTGCAATATAGAAGAGGGATCTGCAAAACTGTAAAATAGCCGGGGCCCCATGCTTTGTCGTTCCCCTGGTGCTTGGGCGAGTTAAAACATTAAAAACCTGTTTTCGGATGATATCACAGCCCAGCAAAATATGACAATTTATGGTGCAAGAATTGCGTTTTTGTGGAGGCATCAAATTTTCGGCAGTTGTCGTTCTTTGTCCTTCAATGTTGTACCGGATACAGGAAACAAATAGTGTTTTATGTACACGGAGAGAAATTACACGGTAACTCCCATGCTCTAACATTACCCCATCAAAATTGAGATGTTTGTATCCGAAAATGTTGATATTGTTTTCTCTTAAATCCCTTGAAATTTTAAGGCATGGGAAGTGTCTCCCTGTTGAATTATGAATAAAATTTCCCAAAATCTGGTGCAACCACGCTGGCCCAACACTGTCTGTGAAGCCAATTGGTAATATATTTTTTTGCTTCACTACCCAACACGGACTGGATTTAACTCAATAAGACATTGTCTGAGAAAATCGGACCAGGATCGGTTCACCACCTTCAACCACCCAGTCTTAAAGGTGGTTGTTCGATTTATGTGTATTGTGTTCTCTACTTGATTTTAGAGCCTGGCACTTGCACATACACCCCATCAAACAAACTTGCGGTTTGATTAGTAAAAGGAACTCTACCATTATGACGTTTTTTATTTGGGCGTACTAGAGCGGTCCATAACGAAAACTCATTCCAAATTAAAGAAGCATCTGATTTGCTTGTATATTTATGGGTGCATTGGCCAACTAGTTTAGATGTTAGACGCAATAATGCATGGTGCAAAGCCCTATTCAATACTGTGCTATTAAAAGTGGTTAACCACTAAAACGGCAGTTTTTTTGTTTAGGGTCTCTTGGGAATGAAATGGACTTGAGGGCTCAATTCAGGACGACAGAATAAATACGGCCTTTCATCTGATATCAAAATCGATACTATTTCCGGTAAATCAAGGGGGTCCCAAAGATGATCGAACCCCTCACCTTTAATGTGCATAAAGAAAAAAAACTCTAATTTTAATGGATTGCCCAGGTAAAATTCATTTTGTGAGTGATTAGTTGGGTGATGTAGACTTAATTTTGTGTTTTCCTGTCAGGTAGTTTACAAGTACTTATGTGTCCAGCAATAATTTAGATGACATAACTGACCTACGTATTCTCCGATACTTACGCAATTTTGTTTGCCAAGGACAACAAGCTAAGGATATGAAGGCATTGGCAAGGGTCATATCGTCATGTGGCGAAGCTCTGGAGGTTGGAGTTGCTGGGTAACCCTGTGTGTCGAAGGCAAATCCAGAGACAGGGTTATTGTGATGAATGAATCTCTAGGTAAGCAATCCATGTCATGACAGATCATCAAATATGACCCTATAGGTGTGTAGTTAGTAATCACCCAAGGAGAGGTGAATGATTGCCTTTAGGGTAATAGAACTTTTCAAAACGAAGTTTACCAATCCTGATATTAAGCATCCCAACAGGTCATCATGCGCACTGTTGGGCACAGCACTTATTGCGTATTTCACCTTTGCGTAATGTGTGTCCTTGCTTGTATTTTGCTCCGAACATTTCTGATGTTCATAGGTCTATTATCAACTGTTAGGGTTTCATATATGAGGGATTGGGGCACCCGTTATTTTGCCAAAATATATCAGACCCCTCCCATCTGACCCCATTGCCCATTTCTGGAAGTATTCCCCAATCAAAGATTTGATCCTGTAAGTTGTTCAAATGATCGAGTCGCCCCCCTTTAAAGAGACATGAGGAGATTTCCAGAAAGAAGCGCCCCCAATTTTTTTCGAACCCGGGTTTTTTGCATTTTGGAAAGCTGTCCTGTATTAGATCACACTGAAGTGAATAAGCGGAATACGCCGTCTTTATGTTAAAATATGATGATTCGTACTTCTGTCGTGCCGACAGGGCAAGTCAAAAGCACGGTGTTCTATGGGGAAATCCACGATAGTTTAGCAGGCAAGTTCAAATTAAGGTTGCGGTGTTTCCTTTGTCTTGGTTGTCACAAATATCAAACCTTCGGAACGGTATTGGTAGGTGGTTAACAATCGATTCTTGTGCAATTTGAGAGAAATTCGTATCCTAACAAGAATCTCTCCGCCTGTCACTTTAAATCAATTTTCTTTATGAAGAGTACTCCAATTTTAAAAAAGGGTGTAAACCATGCTTGTGACAGCAGTTCTCAATATTGTGTATTTGTCATAACAGAAGATCTAGGAAGGACTTATTATATACTCATTTGATTCAGTAAACCAAGTGGAGTTTTCATTGTGACCGTATAACAGTTGAATTCAGTAACCAAGTGGGTTCTTGCCAATTCAAATGTAAACCACATGAAGCGTTATCCCTCCATCCTAATGGCACAGATGTGATGTTGGTTGATCTTGTTAATAATTCCCTCATCAAATCCATACCCCTCTTACACTTGTTTCCATTTTTTTTTTTTTTTGCAGCTGTGTTAGATGGGAAGGAGATCAGTGACACAGAGAAGCAGTTCCTTATGAAGTGGAAGGAAGCCAAAAACCCAGAGACAGAGACTGGAGGGGGATCTCATTACTGGCCAGCCCAATGGAAGTAAGTCCTGGTAATTACTTGTTTTTGAAGCCATGAAAATGTTCAAGTACCGTACTGTCTCAATAAACGCCCCGGGGGCATTGCATTTTTGTGTGTCTGCAAGAATTGCCGAAGGCATATAGGATACCTGGTTCGTAGTCTGTGTGTGTGTGTTGGTCAAAATGGTTAACCCATAAAGTCCATGGAACACGGCTGAGTAGACATTGCTGAATTCTACATTTTTGTACCTCAAAAGTATCTGATCACATTCTCAAAACAGATTTTAAAAATGAACATCGGAAAGTGTTAAATTTCAAGGAGTATATACCATCCAGACGGCCTTCTCTGTTTTCGCGAACGCGTCGCAAGATGCTGGAGTTGGCTTTTGACCCCGAAGTGATCGTCAGGGTAATTAAGAAGCACACCCCGAAACGCACATGTACAAAACCAAAAAAACCACATCGATCGATCCGATGCCAGGACAGGCCATGTGAAATTGAAGAAGTTCACGCTTTTGTTATAGTCGATGTACTGTGTCTAGAAAATACAACAAAGGGATGGATGGAATTAGTATTATGCACCACTAAAAATCGGCACCTTTAAAAATTGTGGTTTATTCGTTAACGTTGCCGAATTCGTTGCCTGTGGCAAGAATACTAAATTGTACTTTCCAATGATAATTATCTTACCCTGTATTTCCTTGAAGTTAAGTCTTCTCCTCTGTACAGTAGGTTAAGGTCCAGTGGGAGAAGAGGTTACCGTTTTTCTTATACAGCCGCGGGCAAGATTGCAAATGGCAAATACACACGGAATTTACCAGAAAATGTCGTAAATCGTCATTTAACTATTGTTTTGAGCCAATAGTAATGTGTAGAGGGCTTGATAATATTTAGTATTAAATTTGATTATTTTGTAATAAAACTTAAAATGAAAATTAACGTGCAAGAATGAAAATCCATGTATTTAAAAAATATTCCGACAGCTATTTCTAAAAGTGGTCTAAAGTCCCAGGAAATGCAAATAGAATTGATGTGTTGTGTCAAGTCTACAAGAAGGGACTAGAAAGCATTAATATTGGGTTGGTGATGACATCATTAGTGAACTATGGAGTTTCAGAGGAGTATAATTGAAATCCAGGGGACTGGTGTGAATCTTTCAGACACTGACTGAAAATCAATAGGTTTTTCCAACCTAATGGTTGTCCTGGGATGTATTCTTTTTTCTGGCCTGTTTATTTGGAATGGAATGTCCATTAAAGATTTGGAGTAGGTTTATCATCTCATTCCTGGGACCTTTAAAAAAACAAAAAGTTTTGAATGTTACGACAATGGCATTGTAAAAAAATATAGGGACGTTGGTGATCCTATCATGCGATTTCCTTTTTGTTACGCCATTTTCTTGACATGAAATCAAGTTTCAATAGTAGGGTGGGCAAAGCCACCAAAACATTTTTGAAAACTAGTGGTTTCTATGGCCAATTTGCTGTAGAATCCACAAAAGACCTTTATTTTTAAATACGATGATGTCTGATCGCTAAATTACAAATTCAAAATGGCCGCCAAATGACGTATGTTCGACTCATCACTATTGTTTGTGTCGATTACCAATTGAAATATGTCTATATAAGGTTTTGGGGCAAGAAAACTCAAATCTGACCTTTTGACAATGTTTACTCCTAACCAAAATGGTTGATGGGGTGAATTTTGAATTAATTTTCTAAATTTGTAAAGTATTATCACCACTGCTTGGCTCAAAATGACTATATGTTGTCCATATTCAACACATTTACTGGCTTGAAAAGGAGGTGCGCATGTCCATATGTGTGGGTTCCACTTTGTTAGGTCTTGTTCAAAAAGTTTAAACCAGACCTGGGGTTAAGCCAGTAGGAGTCCTCATAGTTGATGATGTCAAAAGGTAATAGGCCAAGGTCTACTGGCTAGTGGGGGTCAACATTGGTTCAAACTCAATCGCGCAAATGAATCTAAACGGAATCGCGGAAGATCCACAGTGGTCATTCCTATCCACAAATCACACCACGCATCGCTCTCATCATTCTCTCTCGGTCCTCCTCAGAATCCCCATCTCATTTCGGTCAGAAACCATGTCTCGCTCCCATACAGCATCACTAATATGCACAACTCTTCACTCATAAAAATAAGCAACAGAAGTATTCACTAGATTGAGTTGAGTTGGGGTGAATCGACTGAGTCAAAGTCACGATATCAACTAGTAACCCAAACTCAACTCAGCGCCAAGTAAACCTACTTCCTCTTTCATTAACTCAACTCAATTAAAGCCATCTCAACTCAACTCAAATCAATCTAATGCAACAGCCCGTTGCATTTTTCTATGAGTGTTATACACATACCTTCATTTCAAAATGATATCTTTTCCCTGGCAAGCAAACTCCCCACATTCCCTAAATTTACCCACAATACCTCACTCTAGCCTAGCTGTCACAGCCACATCGCCCAAACACCAAACCCCATTACCCCTGTCCATAGGTACGGAAACTCCTTCAATCCTATTACCCTATTCCACCGCATCAGTCATCACGCAAACGTGCCTCCGGTCCACCATCCCTCCAGCACCGTTCTCGCATCTCCACCACATAAAATCTTAGCCAAACACCACTCGCTCTTTGTAATCTCCCATGGATCCATTTCCCACATTTCTCACAAGTCACCGATTACCTTATCACTACACCTCCTCTCCACCCCGATAACAGTACTTTGTCAGGGAGTTAGGCCGGTCAGATGCCGGTCCTCTCAGACCTAATCTGCTCACTTTACACGCCATTCACGCACTATTATATATGACTTCGACACATCTATGTACTCTAGCATTGTACTGCGACATATTAAAAAGTGTAATATCGTTCATGCATACCCTGACTCACTCGATCTCATTAAGACCTTGTCTTTGTCGCACTCTCCGTGAATGCACATCATCTACAGATAGGAGTGCAATGAGATCAGTAAGTGTATGCTGTAGAAGTGTATTGCTCGGGGATTTATGCTGGACTTCGCACATGTTCCATCTCACCGTCGCGACCCGTAAGCTAAGTGTCATGTTTCTACTTATCCTCGCTTATATCTCAGTTCATTATGACATACCCACTCTTACCACCCTGTCTTGTTTTGCCTGGCATCCAAACTCCTCATACTTGCAGTCTACATTGCTTTGGGATCCCTCTCTTCCTCAACGCCCACTCCCATCACGTTCATAAGTGTAATCTATCAAATGACCGGCTTCAAGGTCTACAGAAACAACATATAAGCTTCTAAGTTTAGCGCGATTCCCTGAGCATCCTCCTCAAAATTAAACACTGCATATAATCGTTCCATTCCTTGGCCCCCCCGGCATAATTAAATGATCTCATCCCATCCACTATCTTCCGAATTCTCTCTCTTAGAACCCTCTCATGGCAAGCTACACGACTATATGCGCCAAACTCCTTGCATCCCCTTTCCCTTTGGAACTACCACACTGACTGCCCACTCCTCGGGAATTACCCCTCCTCCATCTAACCCCTCTGAAACAAACTCCATCATCACACCAATCACTATCGCTCCACTCGCAAAATATATCAAAACAATCCTCTGAGGACTCAAATTTGACAATGACATCGACGCATTGTTGAATGAAAATGAAAGCAATCTATGCATGCATGGACTAAGAGAGGATTGATGTCCATTTAGCATTCCAGGCCAACGGGAGTGCTCAAATTGTATATGATTATTAATATTTTCAATAAAAATACAAAAATTAAAGTTTAAAAAAACCCAAATGGTTGAAAGGATAACAATATACTTAAATTGAGCAAGCATGTGACACAGTTCTTACAAAACATTAGGAAAATTATCAAATTCACAATCAAAACCCTTTTAGGAGGGTTTTTTTTATTTTGTTTAAACATTTTTTAAAAACGGTCAGATTTGAGTTTCTTGACCCCACAAACCTATATATTAGAGACATTATTAAAGTGGTATCTATCCAAAAAAGAGGTGATTGAGTCGAAAAATATGTCATTTGGGCGCCATTTTGAATTTTCGTAATTTAGCCGAGTCACACATCCTCGTATGCAAAAATAAAGGTCTTTTTGGATTCTACAGCAAAATTGGCCATAGAAACCACTAGGTTTTAAATCATTTTTCAGAAAAAAAGTCCAGATTTGCCCAACCCTATCAATAGTATGGTCCTAGACAAGATTCACCATAATGGCTTCCCCTAAGCGCGGACACCTACAAAAAAAAATCCCCAAACTACAACACTGAACAAAAAGGCGCACGCGGGTGGAGGGGTGGTGTCGTGCTATTACGTGTGTAGGCAGCGTAGTATGTTACCATGATGCAGCACACTCTGATACACGGCGGAACATTATAAAACCGTTCGTCACGCTTCAACGAACTATAGATACCTTTATGTCATACAAAATGAGTTGACGTCACTTTGGGGTCATCGTGGCCAGCGTGTGATCAATCACTTTCGTTTTGGATTCCTTCAAAGCTTGTCTGAAACCCAAAAATCTACGGGTTCTCAAATACTGCTTCATGTAGATTTTACATTAATATCAATAATTATGTGAATAAACCTGTTTTTTTTTTAAAGAAGTAAATGGCTCAAGTAATAGATTTTTTGTATGCCATATGAGTGCCATAAGGGCTTACGATGATGTATCGTGGTGGAAAGGAGGGGGAAGGGTGGGGTGACATGTTGGTGAACCTGGGGACCTAATGTGACCTTTGGCCTCATCACTAAACTGCGATTTGACAGACGAAACAGTGGGGACCGCAAGTATTTTTCCAAAAGAGGGGAAAGAGGGGTGTATCAGAGGCAGACTCTGCAAACAAACTATACTCTGTCCAGCTCGAAGTATGAAGTAGTGACACGGGTGTACATATTGTACCGACTTTCAGCGTGCGCCAGGTAAGGCACAATCGTACTGCAACTGAAAAGGTGGCACGGGGTATACGCACACATTATAACTCATTGACTTCAGGACACAAGACAAAACAGTATAGTAAGCAAGTAAAATGTTATTGGCATTTTTGTAACTTTTAACTAATCATTAGGTTGAGGAAAGAAGCAAAAGATGCATCGCACATGAACAATTATTTACTAAACATTGCCACAGCGCACCACCCTCTGGGAAGTATACGACTGAGTGGACTCGAAACCATGGACCTTCGCTTTCATGACGGGGGATCTCACTAAACTATTTGACCATCCCTGACCATCACTGTAGCAAACCGGATTTAAAACTATGGATTTACCACTACTACTACTCGATAAAGCTGAGGAAGAAACAGGCATCGCATACTATAACAATTCTCAGCATAATATGCACAGGCACACACATCTGAAAAAACAATCTCGGACGTTGCGCCTGTAACATGACTCGAACCCCGTCCTGTCGCTTTCTTGGTGATTGCTCTACCACTGAGCTATACAGACCGTCCCTGATAAGCAGAGATTTGGGTATGAACTCATGGATAAGCAGCGGGGTAACAGCACCCACAACACAACAATGTACGAGATCGAAGTTGATAATGCTGTACCCGCAAGCCTAACTTATGACAATTAGAATCGAAGTAGGCATCAGTAATTATCTTGTGTACTAGTTTGTTTTGCAGTGTATGATGTGTGAGATTCTATAGCTCTTATAATCTTAACTACTACTACTGTTAAATGCATACTTGCCAATACCATACACAATGGTGTATTTAAAACAGGAGTAACTTTTTTGCTTTTTGAATTGACAAAGTAGAATTTATCATTATCCCAAAAGATACCTTCATTTGAAATAATGCCCCCTCAAGAATTATTGAAATTTATAAACAAAATATTTTCAAAATGTTTGTATATCTAAAAAACAAGCTTTGCTGAAAAGGTTTCTTTTTGATGTGACACGTCCATGTACTTGTGACAATTTATTTGCTCATGTGTGTGAACTGATGTTGATATTGTATCACCTCTACCTAACACTTCAATTTTATATTGAATAATGCTCTTTATTTTCAAATTAACAACAGGACAAATTTCTCATATGTAGCAAAGAACTTTCCTCCAGTGCACAACCTGTCAGGGTCGTGACCCGCAACAACCTCTACATCATTCCAGGTGTAGTCGGAGGCAATGGGGGGGGCGTGACAATGGAAGCTGTCCTATCCAAATCAACAGTCCTCCAAATTCCACAGCAAAACCAAAACAGAAGGGGAAGCCACCCCATGGGACTATGAGGAAGAGTCACCGTGATTTGAGAAGGTAAAAGGTAATACAGGGTGACCCAATACAAACTTTGCCCAAATTGAAAGTGATATTGCCCTTTCTGTAAATTTGATATCTGGATTTATTCGGTCATAAAGAATGGGTATAGAGCATCTTACCTGAATTTTTTGTTTCATTTTGGTTGGGGTTCTCAAGATATGTTCCACTGAAAACAAAAGTCAGCAAAACGACTTGTCCATGGAGCATCTTTTTCTTAGGCATGGTTGAACACAATTGCAACATCGAAAGTAGTTTTCTTAACGGTCTTACCTTTATTTTTTTGTTTATTATCTTCCACATGCCCTCCCTGATTTGCGATGCACCTGGTAGCCCTGGAGTGTGATGTGTTGAACAGCTCGTGATGTTACACGCGTTCTCCTAAATTGCGGTAAAATGCATCGTTTATCCGTCGTGTAGTTCTGTAATGTGTTCGGGGGAACCCTATTGTAAACTCTAGCTTTTACATCACCCATAGCCAAAAATCTATAGCCAAAGTAGATCCGGTGGCCGAGGGGGCCATTCCACCGCATGCCTAATCCAATGCATCCGATTTGGAAAGGAGTTCATGAAGGCGGTTTCTAAACCATTAAGACCTTGTTGCTGGTGCACCATCTGAAGAAACCAGGCACGATGAATTGCTCCATTCCTTTGCTGCTGAAAAATGCGCCGCACTTGGTTCCAAATTTTGATTAATGATAGTGAGATAACCGCACCATTCCAAATTTCCAATAATACAAAATGGGCCCCATAGGTTATTGTTACCGTACAGCTGCGTATAACTGCAAAATTCCTGCGATATTAGGTCTGTCATTGACAAAATCATTGGAGGGTTCCCTTTTGGCGCATACTCTCTCACATTGAGAGTTCACTGAGCCAGTCATTGGAAATTGGCCTCATCAACAACACAAGAAGCAGCGCCGTGGTCTGTTGATTAGCCCAATTGCACAAAAACACCCAGCATACATAGGAGGATCTCCTGCATCCAAATATTGGCATCTCACACAATTTTGTATGGATGCCAATTGATATCATCACTAACGATGCGATGAAATGACGATTGGAGACATTGTGACCACAGTTTTTCCTGTGCTTAGCATGGGTGTTGCGAAGCTCATGTCTTACAGCTTGAGTGTTCACAGGTGTTAGACGCTCATAGGCCGTCGTTCATAATTTGTTGACATTTTCCAAAGTTCCTTCTTCTTCAAACAGTTTTCTCACTGTTATAGATAGCAGGCTTGATTGGTACTCTCATTCCAGGGGAACCTGTTTGGCAATTTGCCATTGCACAGCTACATAGCTCCAGTTTTTGGGTAGTAAATCTTAACCACGAAGGCTAGTTGTTGTGGCGTAAATTGAGTGGCCATTACTATGAAAAGTTAGTTATCATTCAAGAAAGATATCTGGCCTTAAGGCACAACTGAACCACTACGGTATGATTTTAGATTGAAAAGCCCGCCTGACACAAGACAGAACTGGTATTTAGCACAATTGAATGCTATGATTTCAGATTTGAAAAGCCCGGTTATCACAAAACAATTGATGTGTACTTATTATTCCGTCATGAAATACAGGAGCGTAGGCAGCTCGGTGGTTCTGAGGGGGCAATTTCCCGGTGGGTTGCAACAAATGTCCCGATCACAAGCAACAATTTCCCGGTCGCAGGGCAAAAGAAAAGAAACCGAAAAGGGGCTGAGTTCTGATTTAACACAAATGATCAGTGTTTTATTCCCGATTTCCCCTCAAAAAAAAAATTTGTCAGAGGGGGGTACTCTGCCCCCCTCTGCCCCACTCTGCCCTACCTGGCTACGCCACTGATGAATACCCAGGACCTCTCATCCATGGACACGTCTGTTTTGGCTGCCTCATTGTTTGCTGGACCATATCTTGAAAACCACTCACCCAACATGAATAATTTTTCAGGCAAGATGCTCAATTACCCATTTTTTATGATAAAATAAAGATATCAAATTACGAAGTGGAAAATATCACTTTCATTTTGGGTACAGTTTTTTATTGGGTCACCCTGTAGGTAATTTGAATGTCATACACATATCAAATGGTTCCCTTAAAAGTGTGTTTTTCAAGTTCACTTTGGCTTGCCATTACCCAAGGCGTCAGTAGATGTGACGTTTCCCATAACATGCTTTTTTATTGCAAATTTTATTAAGCAATTACATTGGTGATGGGCTTGTTCAAAAAGTATAAAACATAAATTAGCTTCTTACGGTACTTTCCCTTAACATCTAGTGACAGAGTTTGGAGGTCGAGGCTTTTAGGATTGGGTAGTGTCCCTTGAACATGTGATGAAACCCAAAATTATGCATACTGTTCTGAAAATATGTTTGTTATGAGAAGCAATGTCAGTATGCGCTGTATAGCCTTGATTTCAAGGAGGAGGCTTTTGCTAAGACAGACAAACTCCTATTTATTTTCCACACTTTAATTGTAGTGTTGACATTTATTCATCAATTATTTTGAACATTGTGTTTGCAGGTTTTAAATCAGTGCTTTAGCATTGAAGGGCACCCTTCTAGGAGAAGATTACATAAACAAATACAATTGAAGGGGCTAACATTTAGAGAACATTAAATAAATTGTTACATCCCGGTAGTAAATCGTTGTGCCCACTGGAATCCGGAACCTACTAGTCTGGTATAAAACCACAAATACTCATTTTGGTCAGGTGCAGTGGTTTGTGCTACTCCCACTCTGCCTGAGTGGAACTTATTGAACTTGCTAGTGGAAGCATGGAACTAGGCCAGGTGAAATTGCAGACCTCAAATTAGGAGCTTGATAGAATGAGTTCTCCCCATGGCATCGCTGTTTCTTTCTTTCTTTCTTTAGTTTTAGGGAGGGGGAATATGTGCCACTCGTGATTTCTGCCTAATATGATCTGTGACATTTGTATCAGATTCAGATATGTGACCCAATGATGAAGTTGGTAGAGAGCCTTGAACAAGGCAAGCAGCTCATAACATGATTGAACCCACCATGTAACATGATTCCTTAAATAGATTGTGTAATAGGTATGTATGACTATTTATCTTGAATTATTTTACCATCAGCAGGGAGCACAAGCATAAGGTTGTTCTGACTCATCACCAATCCACCTACCACATGGGATGCCGACATCAGCTTATCTGGGCAAATTATGCAGCTAGGAATCTCCTAGAGCCACCACCAAGGTATTGTGAAGAGAACACGACTTGATGGATTAACTACATGTCCATGAAGATGTCCTGCATTTTAGAAGTACCAGTACTATGAGTACAATCTATTTATTAATGAGCAGCTTACCAAAGAATATTGACTTTTGTGGTTTAATCTAGTAACATCTAGCTATCTGGGCACAGTCAGTAGTCTTCATCATCACCAGTCCAGTAGAACAATTTGGCCAAACCATCCTTCATTCCTTGTCACTCTTTTTCCCTCTTTACCTTCTTTGGTAATATTGCCAGCTTTTGTTAAGTACATTGTTGGTGCCGAGCGTTTGGGGCCAACAATCAACCAAATTTTTGGTATTTTGCCACCACCCCAATTTCACTTTGCCACCCCTCTCAACTGGGTAAGTAACCAGAAGCATTGCCAGAGGCTACGCTCTGATTCGGCTTCGGGTAAAATTGTGCCTCTGAGAATTTACAACTTCAACATAGTAGGATTCTGCATACCATATTGTCTGCAATAAAAGCCCCGTGGGCGTTTATTATAGGGCATTTGTATTTCCATGCAAACCATAGCCAGCACCACCTGGAACACCTGGTCTCCCACACAAAAGGATCAACGTTTGAACAAGTTCATCAACAATGGCTGCGCTCCACACTCTACAAAAGTACTATATAATGGCCAGCTTAAAATGGTCTATTTAACACAATTTTTTTCACGGAGAGATGTAATTTCTACAAAAATCTACATTTGTCAAAAGTATCTTACAGCTTTAATATTGATTTGACGACATACGGGGTGAGTTGTGCACGTATTAGCCAGTTTCAGGCCGGCAAATCTACCATCAATTGTAATCACGATTGTTAATTATCAGTGTATACTTGCAATATGGCATGATTTGTTGT
>JAMKCH010033101.1:0-15043 GCA_023653785.1 Ophioderma brevispina
TGTGCAACCAGCCACAAAATGCATAATAAAAATTATTTATCGTAAAATATGCCGTCACTGCTGAGCAGGCTGCGGTCAGACGCATACGCACTAGATCAGGTGCCCTATAACAATCACAAGATATATGTTTTCACATGTTAAAATCAAATGACCAAGCAAGAAGGAAAAAACAACTATAGATTCTCTCTGCCAGATTCAATTAGGGAGGGCTATGTAAAATTTGGTGAATTCATGTTAATTGTTGGGCAACACTAAAAACGTATACTACTGGGTTGACCTATTCAGACAAACGATGTTGCCATTTTTCCGTTGACCTTAGTGACATTGACACAAGTCAAAGTCAAAATGGTCATTAAATCATCCAAAGTATATACTGACTTGGTACAAAAGGTGGCAAATTTCCACAAGAAACATTGTATATAGGAGTTTTATTTTGTTATTTGACCTTTCGTTTTCTGTTATTTGCAAAAAAACCTAATTAGAGACAATAATATGCATAAAATTGCCTTTCTGTAGACCCCCAGTCCGTCCAAGAGCAATAGTTAGGCCTCAAGTTTTTTGCACAATACAGTCATTTATAAGCACATCGCCTTGGATGTAGATAAACCTTGCATACACCCCCCACCCCATTAGTTCTTGCAATAATACCTCATGGTAGTAACGTAATTCGAAATGGAAGACTGTCGTTATTACCGTGAAAAACACACGATTCGCACTTCAAGACAAAGTATGAGTAGGCCTACTAGTATCTTAGTCGCAGTCACATGTATGATGATTTAATTATTATTCATCCAGAGACCCTGAACTTCTTGTATACGGCCGATCAAGTTATAGCGTCACCCTCTACCCCGTTGGGGTGGGGGGGGGTCCCACGTTTGGTGGTAGGGACGTGCCTCCGGAGTCTGGAAGTAGGAACCATCTCGCTAATCATTTTTTTGCCCAACCCTGGACTCGTTCGCTATCGCCCGCCAATGCCCTTTTGGCCAAATTTAACCTAAATTTCCCTTTTTCCTAACATTTTAAGCCCATGTGGCCAATTTTGACGTCAGATGCGGGAAAATTCGACGTCCTTTGCCTCAAATGTTCGAACATTTGGCTTCTCCTTGAGCCAATTGAATAATTTTAACAAAGTGAGAAAAATTTTTGAAAAAGAACCATGACATACTAAAATTGGCATGGTGGAAAAGGGGTCTTGAATACAGAAGGCTCTAACATGACTGATGTATGTAGATCGTACCCGTATGATCATTTGCCTTAAGACCCCCCCCCATAACTGGTTTAATTATGTTCCTGGTTTAGTGTATAGAGTGGGATGCAATAACCACTTGGCATGCTATAAGGAGGCCAAACATCCACTGCAGAGGTATAGATTCCACGATTATCATAGTTAAATGCGTTAATACACATAATATCATTACAGTATCCTGTGAAAATCCCCCACAGACCTATTGGAGAAAACTGTTAAAATGGTGGGTTCATTGACATGGTATGACGTTGGATTGCTTACGCTCTCTAAGTATTATAGCATATATTGCTGAAATTTCATTGTGTCTTAGAATGTAACACTGTTTGCATTTAGCTGGAAGAGCCATTTTAAGAATTTTAAAAAGAAAGTCTTTTGATGCCAAAAGACCCCAAGGCGGGGAACCAATTTTAAACTCCGTGCAGTATGCCAATGGTCCCAATGTGATGATCTACTTGTTACAGAAACCAATTCAAAATCATACACTACAGAGCTTTGAGTTAGTTCATAAATGTGGGCACTGGCTGATTACTTGAGATCAGCAGCCGGTCGCCGCCGTCAACCCACACACAAACACACACACACACACACACAACATCCCCAAATACGGTTCAAAAGGGCGAGCTTTTGTTGAGTTTGTCCATTTAAAAGGGCCACTGGTAGAGAAATTTGACAAGAAGTCCAAATTTTAGTGACGAGCATGCTCAAAAAGGACCATTTTTAGGGGGGTTGGTGGCTTTTACCAAAAGTCCAAACTTTCAAAGTCCCGGCGCCCCCTAAACAAGGGTTTCAAAAAGTACGCGTAAAACAAGGCAAGTAATTTGAACGTCTAAAAAGCACCCCTAACAAGTATGGTAAGTGTAAAATCCTACCCTTAATAAGTATGGCAAATTGACCCCTAAGCAAGTAGAAAAGTTCGTTTCTGTTATACTGAATAGCTCATTACACAGATGAGCCGATGACAATACAACTCGAAATTTCCAAATCGCACCCTTAATGTAAGTTCAAGTGTGGAAAGCCACTTTTTTCAGATTTCAGTGTTTTTGTACCTTTTCCGTGACGTATTGTATCGTGCACAGTCTTGAAAAAATAACCTTTTACGTTTTCTTTGGTCGTAGCTGTATTCTTATCAATGACCATTGGCCCCCGGCTCTGGATGGAAAGGAATAATTAACAATCACCTACATGCCTGAGCTGAAACGATAACTAGATACAAATTTGTTGTAGTGCGAATCGTGGTTGTTCACGTTATAACAACAATTCATCCATGGATTTGGTATTACAGACTACTCAACCATTTCTCTGCAATTTTCATAAAAACAACGTAGTTTACTTAGCAAGGGGCATTAAAAGCAAGGTATAATGGGGTTGTGTAGGTTCACTATATATGTGCAAAAACATTGGGGGTCTAAATCTTGCTTTGGACAAGACTGGAGTCTGAATACGCAAATTTATGCAGTCCGTAATTAGCCCTTTATTCTGTATATAACAAGAAACAAAAGCTCAGCAACAAAAATAATATCATATTACAAATTCCTTATGAATTGTGCCACATTTGTCCAAGTGATATACTTTGGACGATGTATGACCGATTTGACCTTTGACCTCGTGGCAAGGTCACTAAAGGCAACGAAAAAAATGGCAACATCGTTTTTCTGAATAGTCAGAGCCAGTAGAATACATTTATAGTGGTTGCCAACATTCAACAATGAAACTTCATCAAAATACTCTCTGGAGAAAATAGCCCCTTCCACTATAATTGTCAGAAGTATTTACTGTTCGCCGAGTGTGATGTGCATCAACACGGAAGTAAATGCCGATTGGGGGCGATTCCTGTCTACATTGCAACATATAGTACTCTTCACTTTGAGTGGCTTTGGAACATCCTAGGGAGAATATTAGTGCCAGGAGAATACCTGTGACATCAAGAGGATGACCTTGGTACTTGTTGTTTTAAACAGATCGAATTCGTGTTAGGGGGATATACCCACTAACACAGAGGAAGGTTGTATTGAAAACACTGTATATGTCTCCCCATTAGCAGTGTAGACATCAGAGCCATTGTGTACATGCCTCAGTCTCCTAAATAAAAAAAATATGAGCTCCCAACTTACCTAGAATCACATAGACATTGATACCACCATTCCAATAGCATCCTTAGAATATTTTTTTCCAATGCTCATTATAAAGAAACTCAGAGAAATGGAAATTGTGCACACAGTTCCAGAAGTTCCTTCATGGTATTTTTGACATGAGAACAAAAGAAGATGTCAGGAGTAGTTTCTCACCCCCATCCAATATTGCCAGTATTGGATAACTATTGAAATGGGGAGGTCAATCATGTCGTTTTATTTTTGGCGTGCAAGAGTTGCACACACAATTGCACTTAGACAGTGTCGAGTAATTACAGTCTTTGGATTCAAGTAGTTCTACTCTGTCGTCAAATGAAAGTAAACAGTAAAATGAGGGTCAACCAAAACATGTGCTGTGAATCCGGTGTCTGTCTTGTGTGTCTGAGGGTTTGTAATGATCAAAGCTGAGACACACATTTCGAGGGGTTGTACTTGTTGTTTAATATCACATCATCAAGTGCTTATTGTGTTATTCAGATTTGGTTGCTTCTAAAACCCATTCCAAGCATGGATGGGATCTTGGCCACAGAAGTGGAATCAACGCCGGTATCAGATGCAAAGATATTAAAATAAAGAAGCCGCGTCGACCTCTGACCTCCGAGAGGAGTCGTCATCTCAGGCAGTGACCCCGATAGGAGTGCAATACAGACTGAGGGAACCTCAACAAAGACTTAGTTGCTACATGGAGATCAGAATTTAGCAAACATGTGAAAATACAGGTAAAGAGATATCCATTGTCGTCCTGAAAATTGAGCCTTCAAATCCTTTCATTCCCAATGATAATCAACAAAAACAGAACGAATAGGAGTTAACCATCAATATTAGCACAGTATTGAATCGAGCTTTGCAATGTTATTATTTCTTCTACCATCAAACCGCAAGTTGTTACCACGGTACTTGATGGCGGCATATGTGGCCCAGTGCCAGGCGTTCCTATCAAGTAGAGAACACAATAGGACTAAATCGGAACAAGCACCTTAAGCAGATGACAAAATTCTGCAGAATAAGTCGTAATGTGAGTGCAAGAATTTAAGGGCCACTGGAGCGATTTCAGTGAATCCTTATGTAGAGAGTTTACAATTGAGTCTCAAAGCGCTGCTCACGGCCTGCCTGAAAGAGGAGAGGTGAGCGTTGAATTGCAGGGATGTAAGAATTCAGGCACTATGGTACTCACAAATTTCTGCAATTTTATTTATTTTCAGACTGTTTCTGTTTGGAGGCTTTTAGCCCAACTCGCGCACTTCAGGCTATCCGGCCTGCCCTTTACATCACGGAATTGAGTGAAGAAGTTAGGCCAGTGTGTCAGGGGATATGGAAATGGTCTTCAGGCCACTGTGGATAGTTAAATTTAAAGGATTGGCATAATAGTATGTTGTGGGAATTTCATTAACTGGCAAATGCCAGCTATTGTGCTGTGACCTTTCTTGTATGCACATGGACGAAGTAGCCTCAAGGGCATGCGAGAGTTATTCACCTAGAGACTACAAAAATAAACCCTCAAAGGTGCGAGCTTTTGCAATAGGGCCTACAAAGGTTGGAGGGTCCAGTCCAGGAAAATCCGCGATCGCAGAACAAGGAACATGGTATTTCACAGATTTGCCTTCAGCGCGGAATTCCCGTTATTAATTACACGGAAAACAGGGGATTTTGTTTTTTCTATCATTTACAATTCATTAAACTTCTGTCTGTTGCAAATTGATCAAGTACAATATTGGCAAGAATAATACACTTTGGTGTATCATGTTACGTGCAATTAACTGGCAATGCGTCAATCCCCACCCCAGCCCTATGCACTGATCGGGATCGAACAGGTAATTGTCTTTGTTACCTAGTGGACCTCATGCGGAGGTATTTTCCCGGGATGATCTATTGCCTGGACGATTCTACGACGAGATGAAAAGCGCACAATTCTACCAGCGACTGTGATGGAGAGGTTAGTTCATATCATGAATGCACACGTATTCAATTGGTATAATCCGGCATGGAACGCGTGTGTGCAAATTGTTAATACGCAATTTAACTGTGCAGCCAATTTTCATCACAACTCTTCATTCAATAAAACTGCGCGTGTTTGTTTGAAGTTTGCCGATGAAAAGTGTAAGCGAATTACAAAAATTTTATCAATAATAAATTCATAAATATGTGTAAACAATCGGTAATCTGAACAGAAAAACAGCATTTGTAAGCGAAGAATATCTGCCCCTTGACATTGATGTAAGTACCATGTCACAAATGGTTTTTTGCAATTACTATAAAACTAAATAACAGCTTCTTATTTCATTTCAATACGCCTCTGTTTGATCACTTTTTGGGTTTTTTTTTTTTTTTTTTTTTTTAAAGTGAATAAAATTAGATAAACTTCATCTTCATTAGTAAAGTGGCACAATTGTAATTTTAACCTTTCATTTAAAAAAGATTCTCTGAGATTTAAAACAAGCAAATTGAACAGAGAAACAGCATTTGAAGAGCTAAAACTTTGCCCTTGACGATGATCTAAGCACCATGTCACAACACTATTTTGTAATTGTCAAAGAGGGTGGGTGCTTTCACTGCCCAATTTTTTTTGAAGACGACCGGCTGTATACTCAGGCAAGTGGTTCAGATGATATAAAATCTCAACTTTTAGGTAAGTCAGTGGACGAGGCTGGGGATCAAGAAAAGCCCCTTTAAACAATTATCACTTCCCTCCACACACCGTGATGATTAAAATGAATATATAATTTGTTAATTACAATTGAAAGGAGATATCTTCAAAATGCCACCAGCCAGCTGATGCAATTGTTGGAGTAAGTGTCAATCTTCTAAAATACACCCCTGATGTGACATAAAGATCTTGATATTGAGTTGTGTCGTATCATATAGGATTGGAGGTTGTGTTTGAAGTATTGCATTCTAGGCTGGCATCTTTCGTATTGTCTTTCCTGCCTCTTTTGTTTAACAATTTTGAAAAATACAGTGTGAGTCAATAAAACCCTACATCAGGAAGATTTTTTCTTCAAAGGTTAAACGTATTTTTGCTCATTGTTTGCTTTTTTGGTGTTACAGAGATAAACAGGCTATCAGAATGATTTTGATTTGTGTCTTTCGGACTTGGGGTTCGGAAACTATGACAATTTTGCGGAGTGAGACCTAAAAAATTCAGTTTGGCCGATTTTAGCATACAATGTGAGAGAATGACACAGACGTTATACCATAACCCAGCATATAGCAAGACAATTCACCCATGCAATTTCAGATGGTATCGATTTCTTCTCGACAAAACACATATCAGTTTGAAATATAAAATGGTTCTCTGTGTAAACATTAATTATAAGAAAAATATATTAAAAAAAATTAAAATTACCATTGTTTAATCATAAAGCAGTCAGTTATTGAAAATCACTCCCATATCAATGTCTCGTTCATGAACATAATGAAATGCTCAGAGATTTTGTTTTACACTCTACAGGTAATATTGTGCACCAAATACAGTATTAACTCTAGCGTCCTAAATTGCAAGGAAGAAACTAAAGCTGAAGTTTCTGTAGATACATCGGAATTCAAACTTTCAGGAATTCAATATCGCACCACTGCCTGTTTTTTTTAAAGCGGAAGTACAAACTTTCTAAGTTCACTTGTGCTCACAAAGTCTCGTTGGAGGTTCAAAACCATGAAATCTGCTGAACCAAACCATGAAATTTGCTGAACCAAAGTAACTGTGGTCTTACACCATGCTATCTTGAAATTTCTTATTTGGGGAAATTGCACATTTTACTTAGCATTTATGTTTGTAATCTCTGGATATTATTTTTACAATCCTTCAATATCTCCACCTTCTATTGTTAACAATAATTGGTTTGTTAAATGTTTGTACTCAAATCACTGACTGAAGACCATGTTAGTCTATGTAAGCGATGCATCTTTGTTTGCTCAAAATCGGCCAAACGCGATTTTTAAGTCTCTAAGCAAATAGGCATAAGTTCTTCCTCCAAAGTTCAAATGACAACAAATAAAAAAAATAAACGTTTTTTTGAAAGATGTTTTATCCTTCTTTATAACGATAGCATAACATTTTAGGCAAAAACAATTCTTAACTATTAATTCCGAGGCACCTTGGTATATCAAGGCAATGAAAACAAATGATGGTATTGGACGAAAGCAGCCTTAATATGGATATAACAATACTGAGATCCCCTTTACAGATTTTAAGGCTTCCGTTAATAGCTGCATCAGAAATAGGGTGGCAAGGTGTGGGAAAAAATTCAGTTTCCAATATAAAAAGCATTGCTTTTTCACCAACTGTGAGCGGTTGGTAGTTCAGGATTTGATTGGTACGAAGGGGACGAAGGGACGAGGTTGTTTTAGCGCGATGTTGGTATGTAAAATTGCGTCATACGTATATGACCCAAGTTATTTGCTTAGAAGGTGAGGCAGTCCCTCGGTTGTATTCCTTGTGATTGTGCTCTTTCTGTGAAATGTATTAATTGGAGTGCGTTGATTTGCGATTTTCGCTAGAAAATATTACAGTTGTCCCAGATTTGAGAACATATTTCAAGATATAGGCCCTTAAGGGTGATTAATTTCTGAAGGAGGCTGATTATTTAAAATAATTTTTAAACTTTTTAAAAATGTATGATATGGAATTATCTGGTGTTTGTTAATAAAGGTTTAATGTTTTTTAAAAGTAAGAAACGATATAACACAATTGTGTTGAGTTGTCGTTTAAATTGTAATAACTCACCTCACTCACTCACTCACTTAAAATTTAATTATTTTTGATGTAGTTGATTGGTTTTGTGGACTCACACTGTACATTCTGGATTATTAGCAGTCCAAATGTAAACATAGATTTCTTTCCTGTGTGATGTGCAACAAGTCCGTATGTAATTTGAAAGCTGCCATGTGACCAACATCTGTATGCTGCCATGTGACACATCTGAATGCTGCCATGGGACACATCTGTGTGCTGCATGTATTAGGATAGCTCTCAATTTATCTTTTCCTTGGTCAGTAAGGTCTTCAAGGAAGAACAATTTCAAGAGCACGACCAAAAATTTTGCATAATTAGATGTTTGATGGGGAAATTCTGACACGTGGCAGATATTGCACCTTTGAACCTTGTTGGCACTCACGTGACGATGTGATTTGGGTGTTTGCTTGGGGGGGGTGGTGAGTGGGAAACTGTTAAATCTTTTTATTAGGGCGTCCATTATTATATCATGCTCGGTCAATAGAATCAATGAGTCCAGACCTCCAACAATCCATATGTGACCTTTGGCAAGGTGTGTGTGTCTCTGTGTCAGAGGATACATGTAAATTGTAATGTAACTTTGTACCCCATTTGTACAATATTTTTTGGTTCCCCGCAACTTTGGTGCGAAGGGGGACTATAGGGAAATTGCCCTCCCGTCCGTGTGTGCGTGGTGTGTCCCACGCGATTCTTGGAAACTAAGCAAGTGTGGGTTGTCCATCTTCGCAACAAGATGATCCCACATACGCGTTGGGTGGGATCTGAACTGGGTCATGTGTCATGGGTCAAAGGTCAAATGAGGTCAAAAATATGGTAAAAAATAGGGTGTTTTTAACTTGCTATATAAAACCTTGTCAACACGAGATCTTTTGATCTAAGCAGTATGGGTGTCATCTTTGCACCATATTAATGTCGCTTAATAGGCGGGGCGGATGGCTTCGGAGCGATGGGTCATGTGCCAGGGTCAAAGTCAAATGGGGTCAAAATTCATTTATATAAACCTTGTCAATTGGTGGTAGGATGATTGAAACTTGGTGGGTGTGCTCAACATCGGTTGACCAAAATTTTGAAGGTCATTCATCGGTCATGTGAGGTCATTCAAGGTCAATCCCTAAACAGGTGGTAGGATGATGAATGTGAAACTTGGTAGGTTGACAGTAAATATTCAGTGCCCGAAAATTTGAAGGTCATTTCAGTCACGCGTGGTCATCCAAGGTCAAATCTCTAATTATGTGGTAGGATGATGAAACTTGGTGGGTGTGCTCAAAATTCGGTGCAAAAATTTTTGAAGGTCATTCAAGGTCATGTGGGGGCATTCAAGGTCAAATCTCTAATTATGTGGTAGGATGATGAACCTTGGTGCGTTTGCTCAACATTCGGTGCCAAAAATTTGCAGGTCATTATTCAAGGTCACGCGGGGTCATCCAAGGTCAAATCTCTAACATGGTGGTAGGATGAATGCAAACTTGGTGGGTTGTGCTCAACATTCGGTGCCAAAAATTTTGAAGGTCATTTCAAGGTCATTGTGGGTCATTCAAGGTCAAATCCCCAAACATGTGGTAGGATGATTAAACTTAGTGGGTGCGGTCATATCAGTGCTGAAAATTTTTGATGTCATTTCAAGGTCACTGCGAGGTCATCCAGTCAATCTCTAAACATGTGGTAGGATGAATGAACTTGGGTGTGGGATCATATTCAGTGCGAATTTTGATTCATTTCAAGGTCATGCAGGGCATCAGTCAAATCTCTACACTTGGTAGGATGAGGACTTGAGTTGTGTGCGGTCATATTCAGTGCAGAAAATTTTGAAGGTCATTGCAAGGTCAGTGGGGTCATCCAAGGTCAAATCACACTATGCCTGTTGTCTAATGGTCATGAAAACCAATGTCATCTTGGTCCAAATCACTATGCTGGTGATCGTCATGAAACCAGGTCAATCTGGGTCATCCAATTATTGAAACTGTTATGGTAGGAGCCTCTCTGGTTTTCCAATGACAACCTCCCAGTTATGTTACTTTTCCTCCTACCGCCACGAGCGGGGGACCTTTGTGCTGTTTTGCGTTCGAGAACCGCCTCTGTTTAAAATTGTAATCCACAATTTTTTTTTTTATATGGAAATTGCGTTTAATCTGGATTTTTGATGGGTGGCCGTGTTGTACCTCTTGACCCATGTTATGCTACACCTTTATGTTACCCTCTAGGAATGCAATATTCTTGAAATATGGTGATCAATTACTTCCCTGTACAGGTTTCACCAGCTAACAGTTTTGGTTGCATGGATGGTTGTATAGACATGGCTTACTCAAGGCACTTTGGATGGCAATTGTAAGTCTGCATCTAATAACCCCTTTGACATATATAAAGACACATGAGTGGCTTCAAGATGTCTTTTTCACAAATGATAACAGGTCATTGAGAATCTAACTTGTTTGGATGCATTTGTTGCATTTTTATGATGATTTGGATAATAATAATTTTAACATTTGTAATAACAACCATTCAACTCTATACTCTATATTGCTTAAGTTCGTGCATAATTCATGAAGGAATAACCTAATTTTGCCTTTACCCTAAGCCCATAATTAGGTTTAGTATTCCTTTTTATTCCTAGAATGAACATTACAGCAGCTGATAGTAGAAGAGAAGAATGGTGAATTATTAGTGGTAAGTGGCAGCTTTCATGAAAGTAAGAATGCTGTGTTTGTAAATTTTATGCCATAACCTTGACAGTAATGCAAAATGTGTTTATGGAATAATAAGTTAACTTTGCAGACTGCTGATATAAGTTATTATTCCTCCTCAAGTGAGATTGCCTGATCATTCCAAACATGCAACAGTTCTGGGGTATACATAAAGGAGTCATGGGAAAGGATACAACCAAGGAAGCCCCATCAAATTTCTCATCTCAGCCCAACCATGAAGTCCCAGAAGATGTGTCCAATACAATAATGCTTACCTAGCCTTTCAGGGCAGTCATCCTAGCGGTAAGTAGACTATTAAAGTCATAATCGCATTCCTAACCATGGGAATAAGGAGTGTGCTTTCCAATCAAATCAGTGCTTACCTAGCCTTCAGGGAGTCATCCTACGTAAGAGACTAAGTCATAATCTCATTCCTAACCATTGGAATAAGGAGTGTGCTTCCAAATCAAACATTGCTTACCTAGGCCTTCAGGGCGGGTAATTAGACTAAAGTCAAATCTCATTCCTACCATGATAAGGAGTCTGCTTCCCAAAAAAAATTTCAAATCAGTGCTCCCTAGCCTCAAGGATTCCATCCTAGGCTGTTAATTAGACTAAGTCATAATCTCATTACTAACTCGGGGAAATAAGAGTCTGCTTCCAAATCAAACTGCTTACCTTAGGGCTTCAGGAGTCATCCTAGCTGGTAAGTAGACTAAGTCATAATCTCATTCCTAACCATGGAATAAGGAGTGTGCTTCCAAATCAAATCAGTGCTTACCTAGCCTTCAGGGCTGGTAAGTAGACTAAGTCATAATCTCATTCTAACCATGGGATAAGGAGTCTCTTTCCAAATCAAATCAGTGTTTTACCTAGCCTCAGGGAGTCCATCCTAGCTGGTAGGGTAGAACTAAGGCATATCTCACTTCCTAACCATGGGAAATAAGGATGTGCTTTCCAACAAATAATGCTTACCTAGCCTTCAAGGAGTCATCCTAGCTGGTAAGTAGACTAAGTCATAATCTCATTCCTAACCATGGGAATAAGGAGTGTGCTTCCAAATCAAATTCTAGTGCTTACCTAGCTTCAAGGAGTCCCATCCTAGCGGGTAAGTTGCTAAGTCATTAATCTCATTCATAACCAGGGAATAAGGAGTCTGCACTTCCAATCAACTCAGTGGCTTTACTTATGCCTTCAGGGGAGTTCATCCTAGCTGTGTAGAAGAGACTAAGGTCATAATCTCATTCCTAACCATGGATAGGAGTGTGCCTTCCAAATCAAATCAGTGCTTACCTAGCCTTCAGGGCTGGTAAGTAGAATAAGTTCATAATCTCATTCCTACCATGGGATAAGAGTTACTTCTAAATCAAGAATCAGTGCATTACCTAGTATTTAGGACAGTCATGTGCTGGTACAAATGACTTTCAAAGGCTGATATCAGTCCTAAGTATGAGAGTGCATCAGCCTCTGACTGTGGCCAGTCTGCACAATTCATGTTATCAATGTGTCTTGCAAGCTATTTATGCCTATTACCTGAAGGGTCAGGCATTTCATGCCTTTAACGTTTGTTCTGTGTGAGCTTAATTATGACCTTGGTTCTTTTTTAAATGCTTTCCTATACATGTAATCCAATGCAGGTTTCAACTGGACAATAAATGCACTATACAACTATAGCATGGTGTCTACTCAGACTAACATGCTCAGATTTTGATGAACAGGGCCTCTTTGATTCCACATTGGACTGCATATTTAATTAGTGTATGATGTTAATGCTTGTCTCTTGGCTGGCTAAGAGTCCACGTTGATAATTTCCCTAGGGCTTTGAGCATCGCAACTCAGTGATATGTTACATGAATAAACAAGCCTAGTTCTAGGGGTCTAAAACATCAGTATTTGTATTTTATATAACTATCGAATGATATAGCAGTACTAATAGTTTTACCATTGCCACTGTACTCTTGCACGTGCTGATGAGAATCAATTGTGATATCGTTATGAAAACAAATTATTCACTGTGATATTCGAGCAGCTAGTAAAAATATCTCACTTGGACAAATTGGGATGTTCCATTTCCCGCAGAATATTTTACTATGCACTTAACAGGGCGTTCAATATTTGTGTAATAAATTAACAATGCAGCAGTTCTATTAGGCCCCTTTGTAAACATAGTGCTGATTTTGTGTTCCTCTTTGTAGTACAAAATCACAACTCACAACCAGGTGTATCCCAATCCGTAGTGTACTGTGCCCAGGACTAGCCACCTCAGTAGGATGTATGCCACCGAAGAAGTGGTGCTAAACAAGTAAGTATGCCTACAATCAGGGTGTAGCTCATACATAGTGTACTGGCCAGGACGAGCCACCTCAATAAAAGTATGCCACCAAAGTAATGTGCTAAACAAGTCTGATGTCTACCCACGGGTTGTAGCTCGGCACATAGGTTTACTAGCCCAGGAATAGCCACTCTAATAATAGTTGCCACAAGGAGGTCTCAAATTTGGTCCTGCCTTGTATTAATTTTAGACCAAATGGTCTAGGAATAAGATCATAAATATTTGTGTCCCTGTGTGTGGCTAAAGGAAAGCATCATTTCTATTTTCGTTTTTTTTTTTTTCTAGTTATTCGCTGTATAGCTATTGGATCACTTTATCAGATAATAAGGCTACTTTAGAAACTTCAGGACGGATTTCTTTTGCAAGGAGGATGGCATCTCCATAGTATGAAGAAACTATAAATCTAAGGAATTGTGTTTGTTTTTAACAGTAGTGCTCAGTCATGCCTTGATCAGTCCCATTTTTTTGTTTTTGTTTTTTTTTTGCAGATGAAATATGCATATGAAATTATGAATTGAAAATTCATGAAGAGGTTGCGGGTACCTGAAGCGTAGGCATTTGCTGTGGGAAACATCACAATTCCTGGCTTCAGTAAGTGATTCACTATTTCTACTATTACAATAATAGAATTAAAAGAATGGTCGGGATACACATTAGGAACTGTTATTCAATTGCACTTGGAAGTTAAAAGTACGCAAGAGATAGTCCAAGACGTAATTTTTGAGAGGGCCTTTAAAGTGTACGAACAGGCTAATTTTAATTTAAGTAGTTTAAAAGGATGTTGAAAGAAATAATATATACTGCAATTTCAAGTAGATGCCTTATTAGAGAATAACTACTAAATGTTGTCCAGGAGGTCGCCATGTTCGGCATTAGTTTACGTTGCTCGGCATTGGTGCGTTTTGACTTGAGAAGTCAATAGATAAAATCAGGTGTCTAAGGAATGTCCAGGGTACTCCTGATCAGAAAATCGGATTACATAGTGTGTCCAATAGAAAAGCAGTAACGATCGATTAAAAACTGGGGCGGATTTTTGAACAGAATATAGCTGAAAAAGTTTGGTTATGTCATTCATTGGCTACTTATTTCAAGACACACTATATACTATATACCATCATGATTTCTATTTTTCTCGTGGGCTGATCAAATGGCTGCAATCATTCGGAAGATATTATAAATGTTTTACTTTGTTATCAATAATAGAGTGTAATTTTTCTGACTGAAAGACATTATTTGAAACAAAAATGTATTTATAATATGTTGAAGCGTAGATTATATTAGACTGGCATTTCGCTTTAACTTTACACAGTTGATTACCAAGCAATTCCAGGTAATCCTAGTCTACTTAGATTAGACCTTTTTGTGTCATCTGCAAGATGGCACATAGGGATTGCTTTGGTAGTGTGTCTATGTATCTATGTGTGCATCTGTCTGTATCTGTCTAAGTGTCTGTGGTCAAAATGTTAACCCTCAACATAATTCCTTGTTGTTTCCACATTGTGTGCACCTTTTCATGATACTTGCATACAATGGTCCTGGGTAGTGACCCACATGTTGGTAACCTTGGTGACCTCATGTGACATTTGGCCCCATTCACAAACCGCAGCAGCAGACGATTCATAGATCATTCCTTAAATACAGTGGTGTTGCTTTTGTCATTGAATGAAGTTTAACCAGTATACCGAATGATGGTTTTCTTTCTAACTTTGTTTTTTTCTTAGAATCTAGAAGGAGAATTTGTTCCACAAGAATTCAGCTGAAACCAGCTAGTTACCACAATGATGTCATTGCACAACAACCAAGCATCAGGCCTGAGGTACTTAACAGGTTGCATCAATTCATCAGATAACAGCTTGTTTACTGTGTGCTCTCATTTCTCAGCAAAGGTCAGCACTATCTGTATTGAAAAAGTGTCCGTGACACTCA
>JAMKCH010033102.1:0-30362 GCA_023653785.1 Ophioderma brevispina
AAACACTCTACATAAATTAATTTGAAACGACCCAGAACTTTAGAAGAGTAAGAGACCTGTTGTTCAAAGACAAGCGTCTGGAAAGTAAGGGGATACGTTCTACACAGACTAATACAATGCCATAATGAAATTATTCAGTTTTACACCATATACTTTATTTGGCTGAATAGCAATTTCAAGTGAATTATCTTCCTATAAATTCAGTAACAAAATCATTTATTTAATTAAAATATTCCAGCTACTTATTTGTTCATTAACCCTCGTCTAACTGAGCTACTTTTTGTAACAAAACTCTCTGTGTGTGTGTGTGGTGGGGGTTCTGTACTGAACATTTGATTCTTATAAGTTTGAGACTACAGGATAGTTTAGAATTTCTTCTTTTCATTGGTGTCGAAATAAAATAACAACATTCCCATTCAATATGACGCATGTAAGTTGAGTATATAGGACGACTCAAAACATTATCATTGCACTAAAACACTTTGAGTCATTTCTCATCAAGTAGAGCCAAAAATGCACGAAAATGGGATATTCGTAATTTGTTTGTGAAAATTAATTGATTTGTCCCTATTCTACACTGTAAATAGAAATTGACAGTTTTGCTGAAATGCGAACTTTATGACTTTATGTTTCTGATACAATGGTAGACACGTTGGTACTCATTTTGGTATCAATGGAAAGAGGAGGACCATAGCTATCTATTGGTATCAGAATCAAGTGTCTGTGATATTTCTGTGTCGTGCTGGACATGTTGACACCCCATCCATCACTTTGGGATCACCCTGTACATAACCTATATCCCATAGAAAGTTTTTTTTTTCTGCATGGAAAGGAACGTACACTGTCAATTGATAATTATATTAAAATGGGGCCCCAAACTCGTGCGTAACCCTACGTGTATACTAACTCATATGTATGTCCTACATAACGGCCCTTTTCTTACCAGTTATACAGTGCTTTGTACAAATTGGTCCACTCAGGCATGACATAGTATGCAAGTAGATTTGCGACTTAGTTTCGAGACCGGACCCCTGGTACCAGAAAGGGGGGTTTTAGCAAGGCGGGACAAAATTGAAGGGCGGTGGTGGCAACCCCCCCCCCCCTTCGGTAGGCGAAGGTTAATACCAATTTTGCCGGCATGGCAACATATTTGCCGACGAAAGCAACTTTGCCGACATAATTCTGTAAATGGGGAGTGTAACACCACCACACATCTTCTAGGGACGACACTCTAGCACATATAGCACGTGATACAGAACCCCCTTCTCCCTTACAGTAATAATGTAGCCACCAAGATCGGCCAGGAAAATTTTCAATGTTCTTGATAAGTGCTTCTCACTAGGAGTCAAATATATTCCGTGAAATCAGTCAGGCTAAAGTAAGTTAATAAAGGACATTAACACTTTAGATTATCAGCTGATTTCAAATGGTTGCAAATATTGCCACTTGACCTTCTAGTGCAAACATATATTTTTAATCATTTTGCTCCTCTTGAAGAAGTTACTCGATACAAAGCAAAGATTTAGCTAATCCAAAAGATCTTGTTTTTTGGTTTTGAGCCCAACAAAACTGCTACTTTGACCATTAGCGGAATCTCTTGGGTTCTACTAGGAAGACAACCGTGATGAAACTGAAAACTCGCTTACACTTGCGAATGACAATTTATACAATGGAGATAAAATTATTCATCTGATATCCTACTCAAATGTTGCAAAATATTTTCCAGATAAGTATGTCAAAATTCGAGATTTTGGGATCATTTATTCGTACCCTTGATAGAGGATTCACGGTCTAATGCTCATCGTCTGATGAAGCTGCGATGACCGCAACAGACAGATACAATGTGAACTGCAACGGTAAAGACAACTACCTCACCAAAGCTATTTCAAAAAACAAGAAAAAGGTACAAATATTTTGCTATTAACGTGTACAAAATCTCGAAACAATTTTATTGAAACATTTAGACTAAAACGTCTTAAAGAGGACCTCCGGAGAGTAAATTAAGAAGGTTCATGGTCGGTATAGGTATATTCGGCCAAACTAGATAGTCTGAGCTTTAGAAGCTAACGGGCGTAAGAAATTGGAGGATTCTTATTATAAATATCTATCCCTAACGTCCTTACAGGAAAATCTAACAATCACCTAAAAAAAGTGAGGTAGCGGTATTTTTGTTGTCAGATTTAGGAGCAATTCAGCTCCGTGATTTTGTTTTTGTCAGGTGGATTTTGAAGGTTTAGGGGACGTTAGGGCTATATAAAGGCGGCCATTTTATCTGTCTATCTGCGGTGGAGGTACAAGTATTTATCGCTTAAATCAGAGGATTGCACCTGACCAGACTCATTTGCTTAAACATTTACTTGTTAATACAAACATCCAATCTTGTTATCCCAAGTAAAAGAATAATGTTCCTCTTAATTTTGTCAGATGACATATAGTAAACATTAAAGGAAAGTACGTTATTAATATTCTGTAGGCAAAAGGGTCACCGTTGTGTTTTCACGCAAAGCTTCTTCTTCACAGAAATCAAATACTGACTTACTTCTGCTCTCGCTTTTCGGTGCCCTAAGAAATGTTTCAGAGCGCTAGTATACGGTGTAAATGTTATTGCAAGGCGTTATTATGTTTAGGAAGTGCTGCTGTTTAGTGCTTATTGAATCTGCAACACATACCTTGGAATGGCACTGCGAGGCATTTACACAATCCGGATTAAATGCCTCCTAGAACGCAAGCCAGCGGGTTCCTGTTGTAGTCAAAAAAAAAAAAAAAAAAAAAGTTTTGCTGAAATGCGAACTTTATGACTTTATGTTTCTGATACAATGGTAGACACGTTGGTACTCATTTTGGTATCAATGGAAAGAGGAGGACCATAGCTATCTATTGGTATCAAAATCAAGTGTCTGTGATATTTCTGTGTCGTGCTGGACATGTTGACACCCCATCCATCACTTTGGGATCACCCTGTACATAACCTATATCCCATAGAAAGTTTTTTTTTTCTGCATGAAAAGGAACGTACACTGTCAATTGATAATTATATTAAAATGGGGCCCCAAACTCGTGCGTAACCCTACGTGTATACTAACTCATATGTATGTCCTTCATAACGGCCCTTTTCTTACCAGTTATACAGTGCTTTGTACAAATTGGTCCACTCAGGCATGACATAGTATGCAAGTAGATTTGCGACTTAGTTTCGGGACCGGACCCCTGGTACCAGAAAGGGGGGTTTTAGCAAGGCGGGACAAAATCAAAATTGAAGGGCGGTGGTGGCAACCCCCCCTTCGGTAGGCGAAGGTTAATACCAATTTTGCCGGCATGGCAACATATTTGCCGACGAAAGCAACTTTGCCGACATAATTCTGTAAATGGGGAGTGTAACACCACCACACATCTTCTAGGGACGACACTCTAGCACATATAGCACGTGATACATTGCAGGCGCGAAGGGTGTAATTTAATTCTTACCCGTACTTGAACCCCCTTCTCCCTTACAGTAATAATGTAGCCACCAAGATCGGCCAGGAAAATTTTCAATGTTCTTGATAAGTGCTTCTCACTAGGAGTCAAATATATTCCGTGAAATCAGTCAGGCTAAAGTAAGTTAATAAAGGACATTAACACTTCAGATTATCAGCTGATTTCAAATGGTTGCAAATATTGCCACTTGACCTTCTAATGCAAACATATATTTTTAATCAATTTTGCTCCCCTTGAAGAAGTTACTCGATACAAAGCAAAGATTTAGCTTATCCAAAAGATCTTTTTTTTTTGGTTTTGAGCCTAACAAAACTGCTACTTTGACCATTAGCGGAATCTCTTGGGTTCTACTAGGAAGACAACCGTGATGAAACTGAAAACTCGCTTACACTTGCGAATGACAATTTATACAATGGAGATAAAATTATTAATCTGATATCCTACTCAAATGTTGCAAATTATTTTCCAGTTAAGTATATATATATGTCAAAATCGCCTTTTAAATATTTCTCGAGATTTTGGGATCATTTATTTGTACCCTTGATAGAGGATTCACGGTCTAATGCTTCATCGTCTAATGAAGCTGGGATGACTGCAACAGACAGATATGATATGAACTGCAACGGTAAAGACAACTACCTCACCTAAGCTATTACGACCAACAAAAGACAAAGGTACAAATATTTTGTTATTAACGTATACAAAATCTCGAAACATTTTTCTTGAAACATTTAGACTAAAACGTCTTAAAGAAGAACTCCGGAGAGAAAATTAAGAAGGTTCATGTTCGGTATAGGTGTATTCGGCCAAACTAGATAGTCTGAGCTAACGGTATTTTTGTTGTCAGATTTAGGAGCAATTCAGCTCCGTGATTTTGTTTCTGTCAGGTGGATTATGAAGGTTTAGGGGACGTTAGGGCTATATAAAGGCGGCCATTTTATCTGTCTATCTGCGGTGGAGGTACAAGTATTTATCGCTTAAATCAGAGGATTGCACCTGACCAGACTAATTTGCTTAAACATTTACTTGTTAATACAAACATCCAATCTTGTTATCCCAAGTAAAAGAATAATGTTCCTCTTAATTTTGTTAGATGACATATAGTAAACATTAAAGGAAAGTACGTTATTAATATTCTGTAGGCAAAAGGGTCACCGTTGTGTCTTCACGCAAAGCTTCTTCTTCAAAGAAATCAAATACTGACTTACTTCTGCTCTCGCTTTTCGGTGCCCTAAGAAATGTTTCAGAGCGCTAGTATACGGTGTAAATGTTATTGCAAGGCGTTATTATGTTAGCGAAGGTGCTGACTGTTTAGTGCTTATAATCTGCAACACATACCTTGGAATGGCACTTGCGAGGCATTTCCCCAATCCGGATTTAAATGCATCTAGAAGCAAGCCAGCGGGTTCATGTGGTAGTCAAGGTGGTACGAAAAAAAAAGAAATGTTTTATTTTTTTTAAAAAACGTAAAAAGAAAGAAAGAAAAGCATGAAGTTCTCTCTACATATTTCGAGGAGGGTCATCTGTGCGACGTAGTTTCTTCTCATGGAAGAACACAAAGGTGGAGATCTTGCTTCCTTGAATGTCAGAACCTACTCGATTGAACTGTACACCTCCAGCGTGATTAAAACGCGAATGTTTGTGCAGGGTTTTTGTACTTCTTAAAAGTAGTAAGTAAAGGTGGTTGCAACGTCATTTAATTATCCTTCAGGTCTTAAGTTGAATGAAAGTTTATAACTGTAATTATTTCATTTTGGAGTGACTGCATGACTAAACACGTTTCACTTGATTTGACATAAAAACTACATAAACGACATAAAACTAAATAAAACTATGTTTTTTCATATTTGAATGAAATAATCCAACAAGGTCTCTAATTACATTTGTTGAAAGTTAATGGAACTCTTTGGGAAAAGGCTGAAAGCCTAGGTCCGTTCATACTTGACTGCATGCAGTGCAGATCTGCAAAATCCCTCTTACTTTACGTACTGGCAATCTCTTGCAGTATACCCTCATTTACTGCAACGTAATGCAGTACTGCACGAAGGTAATGATTTTAAACTGAGGTGCATCAGATAATTAGGTGCATTACGTCCATTTGCAATGAATATTTCAGAAACAGTCGCAGTTTATGGTAACGTACTGCTGTGACCTGGATTGACCTGCCAGTTAAATCCGTAGAAGTGACGGAACATGGCACTTAAGTACTGCCAATGTAAAAAATATGCGAGTAAAAAGGAAATTGCTCTCTAAAAAAGAGTAAAAACTGTTACTCGACTCGAAATTGAGTAAATTCACTCAAATGGAGTTTAAATTTACTCATTTCGAGTAAAAGTTACTTTTTTTAGAGCGAGAGCAATTCCCCTTTTCTACTCCATATTTTTTTTACAGTGTGTGCAACTGCAATGCAAAAGACGTGGCTTCACAGCGGACATGGCCTAGCAGCACTAGATGGAATATTCCCCAGCAGATCCCAGATTTCGCTTGCGATCGACGAGACGAGGACATTTGAGATCAAGTACCTTGTCCAGGCAACAAACACTTTGACAACAGAGGGATCGAACTCAAGATTTAACGGTCTAGGATCATGAGTCCTGAGATTTCCACTGGACCACACGTGATCTACACAAAGAACAAACGCGTGTCTTTTTGTGCATGAGCGTTTTCTCATAATCAGAATGGACAATTGTATTCAAACGAGGTAGAAGTGGCCCAACCGACAACAAGTCGTTGGAATGGAACGCCATTCTTAGCACTCACAGACGTATATGGTGTGTAAGTCTACGGGAGTGATGAAGGGTTGAGATATCATGATACTTGCTCAGAGTAATCCTGTGGAAAGACGAGTAATGCGATTATTTCAAACAGATGTGAAATTTATCTTCAAGTGAAAGCTATCTCTTGCAGGTTTGTATAGCACCGACAGGACGACAACCCTGCCTCCAAGGTTACACCATGAAAAGACACAGAAGTAATTTGGATTATTAAAATATGAAGGATGTGAAGATTTGCCTCAAGAAATGCTGAACCACCTTATTGTATATTTCTGGTTCCATTGCTAGCAGGCGTTAATTTCCCTTCTGGCTGAACTCAGCCAATGCAGCTATCGTAGTAGAATAGTATCGTGTTAAGTTCGGTGTTACAAAGAGCAATCTCAGTTGAATATGTCAGAAAAGTAATGACATTAAACAGCGAAACGCAAAAATGCCGTAAACTAATTATACCGATCTTATTAAAGATGCATTTCATGATTCTTGCACGTTCTTTTTGTTTACGGTTCACTGGACATTCTTGCGAATAGCTCATTTCAGTTGATTGTGATCGTTTGTTTAATGCTATGAGCAAATGTTTGTATCACAGTGCCCCATAGTCCACTGTGTTGTGATTTCTGTCCGTTTACGGACACAAATACAAAATTACCTATTTTAATTCGTAATTTTGTATTTGTCCAGTAGAGATCGAATTTGCACGTAAGATTAGGCGCACATACTTAGCCAACGTCTCAGATGATTTATAAATCTCTACTTAGGTAAGTCCGGGACGAGGCTGTGGATCACGGAATGCCCGTTTAATCCCAGCTATTTTCTACTGAAGGACAACCCACACAAACCACAATATACGATGTATTTTACATACAGGCACAAAAAGAAGGAACAATATAATAAACTACTAATTCTATTAATTAAATAGCGTTGTTACTTGCTATAGTAGTCTCAGGTGAGGAAAGGACAATCGAAGGATACAGTGAAGCGTATGTTTTTGATCACGTTTATGTAATTTATAGTATGACTGTATTGAACTATAAACTGTTTCCATTTTATTATGGATTGTACAGAATCAGTAAATGGTATTAAGGAAAGTTTAACAGCATAATTTTCGGCAATGAACATTCCAACTATCAGTCCGGGCTACTGATTTTTGAATTAAATAACCGGTTTTGTGCTCTGGCCATGGATTCCCTTTGCAAAGCACGGTGGTCAGCGAAGCAAATCGACGATAAAGGGTTTGAGAAATCCAAGATGGTGTCGCCATAAATGATAATTATCTATTCAACCTATATTATCAAACTATGGAGTTACTAGATATACTATAGGATCCAATGACACTTATAACATTAAGTCATACTTCAAATTCAAAATGGAAGCCAAATTCAATAATTTTAAAAAAATGCCCTATAACAGCAAATACCTGCGATAAAAATAGACATGAAGTACTTAGGTTGTGTTGTTAAAACGCCCGAGGGTGCCAAGGTGGCACCTGACAGATTCTAATTCTACACACCCTTATCTATCACGTTCAGAAAAAAAGTGTATATACTCAACTGACGGTCAGGCCTTAACTTGGACCATATCTCTCCGACTATAAGGATTTTGAAACCTCATATAGATGAGGTGACATCAATGTTTACAAACACAAATTAGCACCTGGTCTACTGACATTTTAGAGGTGCGAAGAATATGCCCATACAGTTACAGCATTCAATAGCCTTATCACGCCTGATTGAGCGCGAATTTTAAAAGCACAAGCCCTGCAGATGCTCACGCATACTGCCGGGCAATGCTTTGTTCGTTGCCCGGCGTTGACGTCACATGTCACCTAATCTATAGCGTGTTTTGGTTTTAAAACCATTACTTAGGCATTTCCCTTACCTCTGTCAATGGTGAGCATGGTGTGTTTTCATTCAACTCTTCCATAACTGATACAATTTGTTTTTCAGAAAGGTGGAAACAGATCCCACCTGGTAATTGGTAAATGCATTTTTCGTATTTCACAAGTTCAAAGGCCAAAGCCTGTTCAGAAGCACTTGTGTTATTTAGCTGACATCGATCAGATCAACATGAATCCTTGGAAGAAACGTAAAACAGACTACTTGATTCACAAGAGTGTACCTAACATAAGGAGATCGTTACCGCAAATTAAAGCTAAAAATTATTTTATTTATACCACATATGTTCAGATAATATTGTTACTCAATCATGGTCCATTTTTATCAAAAAGTTGCCTGAAACTTTTGCCATACTCTGAGATTTATTGAACAAGTTAAACTCTGTATAGAGTGCATTCCCCGATTTCAGCACTTCCTATTTTGTACTGATTTCCTATATTCCTTCAGGACATTTTACAGTCCTTTCTGATCAGGCTTTCTGATTTTTTGATCAAAGGTGTGTTCATAGTTCCCATATGCCACTGCGCTGTACGGGATATATATTTTACCATTAGTGACCAAGGGGTTTTCACTCCCGTTTGGTGCCCAAGGGGGGGGGGGGGTGTTCCATGGGACCCCCCCCCTAAGGAAACCACTTTCCCGAGGGAATTTTTGGCACTACATTTATACACATGTGAAGGGTCATAAGACAACCCCAAATCATCGCACAAAAATGAAATTTGTTATTTTGGCTGCACATTAGGGGCAAAACCTTGTTTTTAATTCAAAACACGCGAAATTGGGAAAAAAGACGGTAAATGCCAAATGACCTTGCCGCTTACACCAACATTTGAAACTTATTTTTATGTTGATTCTATTCTAGAAGACCCAAATTACATATATTTAACACAAACTAGAGTTTTAAGGTAATCCTGTATTTTTTACGGGTGTTGCAAAATACACACGTCTTTTCCCATAGAGTTTGTACGTAACGGTTGGCAACATCATGATGAAATTGTTTGTTTTCAGCACATAAAGGGTTAATTTTTTTTAATTTACTAATATTGTTTACTTAACATGTATGTGTTGAACTTATATCATCAAAAAAAAATTTGCTTTGGTTCCTTGTTTCCTTATTCTTATTTTTTAAAAATATTCTTAAATGACTTCCGTTAGTGCCCAAGGGGGGGTTCATGGGACCCCCACTAATTAACTCATTAACGGCTTGGGCCGATTTTAATTATTTTTGGTAGGAAAAGAAGCCATTTTAAAAAAGCCGACATTACAAAAATTTCGGCGCCAAAAATCCCACGCGTAAAGCGGCCACGCGAAACAAATTTTGGGTGTCCCTAGGACCCCCCTTGGTCACTTAGGTTAATGCACGAGCGATAAGAGTAAAATAAGGCTACATACGCTATTAAGATATACACATACACATTTTGAACGAAATAGTGCGCCCTCGAGCTTTTTCAAACTTGATATTTTTGCATGGTTGTAAAGCTTTTATATCATTCGCCCCCCCCCCCCCAATGATTAAGAACCAAATCAAGTGTCCTTATGAGTAAACAGAAATTTTAATAATTAATGTCGCCCGGCGACTTTAATCAGCAGACGACGGTACATGGCGTGTATACCAAAACACGCACGTCGTTACATGTTTCCCCCGGCATGTACCCTGTTTGAACGATCTTGACCTTTATGGTTTAAATATCAATGGGTACGAGTCTATTATATTCAGTAATTACATTTGTTGATTAAAGAAGTTATGGAAAACTTAAAAGTTGGCCTACACATTACCTGGGTGTCTTAACCTCTTATTAACGTTTTTTTTTTTTTTTTTTTTTTTTTTTTAATTGTAAAATGTATCTCTCTTCTCAAATGGCCTAAGACATAAACAATTTGATAGCAAATTGAGACATTTTATATTTTGTTAAAATGTGCCATACCGCTTTAAAGGACAAATCCTCAAATTTGAGTGAAGTTGTTGGAACGTGCCTTTTGATTTCTTTGCCAAAAGTCTACACTTTTTAGAGAAAATGCTTAAATGGAAGTCATTCTCCCCCACCCACCTTCTCTCTCTAGCTTTCTAGAATTTGGAGAAAATCGAGAAATAAAAAATAATAACAATTCAGTTAAAGATCCACATTATCTGGAAGAAGTACAGCATAAGTAGAATTGTAGCTAGATATAATGTGTATCATGTATTACACTAAGTACTCTTCTATAATGTTGCTTAGATTTTACATGGTCAAATTGTTTTCAATGAATTCTGGAGTGACAAGTATCTCACATCCTGAAAAGGTGAACATTTTATCACTATTGTTGAAAATACTTCTTAATTCAAGCAGCATAACATGTTACAAGACTTAGCGGATTTGAATAATGTATTTCGGTCGATGATATGTAACGCAATGTACAAGAAATATCTATGAATACTTGACAGAAAAAAAATGGAACCTCAAACTACATTTCAATATTTTGCACTTTACTCCAGCTACTTATAGACCGTATACAATAGCCAGCCATGGTGGTGGACAAGATAGACGCATTCCAGTACTACAATACATTCACCTGTCAATGATCCCTGTGCAATCGCTAAACATGGATTGATTGACAGCTTAATGTATTGTGGTCCTGGAATGTATGCATCTTGTCCACCAACATGTTTGGTGGCTGACGCCATATTAAATACGGTCTATTATCGAAAAATCATTTCATTGTAATGTTGCTGAATATTTCAGGCAATCCATGAATAGGACAATGATAGGCAATGACCAAAATAATAATATACAACCACAGGAAAGTGTACATTTCAATTGGTAATTTAGTTTATAATCACGCAGCCATTCAAATGGATGATAATTATCTTTCCGTATCCGTCTTTATTGAAATTATCAATTAAGAGATTATAGATCACAACAGTTAGTTGGGTCATTTGGGCATTTGTGACCGTGAGAGCAGAACTTCTTTCTCAGTGGATTTGTTCTTCTATGAAGGTTAATGACAAATTTAGCTCGGGTGCCCCTAGTGAAAGTGTGGGCGGATCCCAGGAGGGGAAAATTCAGTAAACAGGGGTCAAAAATGAAAAAGCTTGGACTGCTGTAAAAAGGTAATCAAAGGGATTAAAAAAAGTATAGTCTGTACTATTTACAACTTATGGTATGGAGATATAAGCACAAATTTGTCAAATGTCAAAGGTCATTACGAAAGGTTAAATCTTAAATATTGCTCCGATTTCTTCAAAAAAGCGGCTCATAATTGTTCATCTTTCCTCCGAGAATTCAACAAAAACAGTTTGCACCGTCTAACAATTTTAACAGTCGGGATCAATAGAGGGTCAATGTGTTGACCTTGTTTTCATTATCTCGATAAACAAATAGAAATGAGAGTGCCAACAACTTTTGTTGCAATCCCTGTGGAAAGGTTAACAATTTGAGATCATTTAAAGGAAAATAGTGCAGTAATAAAAAATTTAACCTTTGTGACGGACCTTGACATTTGATGAATATATCTTATACCGTCGGTAGCCATCCTTGTAGGTTGTACAACTATACGTTTTTAATCCTTGTACAAGAAGAACATTTATTACCTCCAAGCATTTTCATTTCATGAAAGTACACTGTATCCAGTCTACACGTGGCATACGATATTGTGCAACCGAAATTCCGGATACCGGAATTTTTATTAGAAGTTGCGATTTTCTATAGAAGGACTTCGACCGAGTTATTTTCCACAGTGATCAGTACATGGATCAGCATTATGTACATTGCAAAAACATGGTGTGAGATTTAACACCAAGGGTTGATTTTAACACCAAGCCGGTTGTTTGGAGCGGACACAACTGTTGGGTTAAACTTAACCACATTGGTGTTATATTGACACTCATTTTGGGTACAATATATGCATAACGCTTCTTGGTGTTAATCTGACACCACAGCGGTGTCCAATTTGTATTTTAACACCCTCTTGTGTTAAAGTGACACAAACTGGTTAATTACCACCCTCTTGGTGTGAATTGACACCACTGTGTTAATTTAACACCCTCCCGGTGTCCCAGGAAGACCCACATCTTTGGTGTTATTTAACACCAATGTTGGTGTTGAATGTTATCGCGTAACAGCAACATGTTATAGAAAATGTTGCTGTTTATTGATTGTTTCTATATTAGCTGCTTACTTCTAGGCTACATAAGCAACCACCAAAAGCATAACCAAAGGAATTTGTGCACGCGAAACACTAAGCGTGAGTTGAGATCCTGAACTTTAACACCAGAAATGTAATGCACTGACAGCTTAACAACGATCGGGGTTTGCATATCAACACCGGCGTTTTGAGGTGTATATGCAAACAACACAATTGTTTGAAAATTGAGTTGAGTGCGCCCTCATTGAAAAACCTTAAATCCTTTAAGTGGGCGCTCAGGTGTTTTTGTCATCAAATGTGAAGAGTGAATCAACACTACATCGATGCCACTCTTCTTTTATAAGTGAGTCAAGTTTGGTGACATATGTCGACACACTCATGGATTTGGAAAACGGTGTTTTATCTTACGCGTTGCTTCTATCATTAAATTCACAAGTTTGTTTCCCACGAAACTTGGCGTTGAGTGTATACAAGTGGGCCAGGCTCTCATATCAGGCAGAGAACCCAATACACTTAAAGCCACTATCAGTAATTTCTTTCCAAATTTAAAATGCCGATTTTGTCTCTAAATTGCTAGTGTTAGGTCATATCAACATCTTATATTACTGTTCTTTGGGGAAAAAACAGACACTTAAGCATGTTAAAGCGGTTTTGAAGATGTCATTTACGGCTGTTTCTACACCTTAAAAAGTCGGATCCCGCCTTTTTTAGTAAACAAAGCATACAAATCATAATTTCTTTACAAATACGGCGTGTTACGCTTAGCCACTTGCAGGGGTCTTTACTACAACAATTTCCAATACAACAGTACAAAAGAGGACTTCGATGAAAAATAGGGGCCGCGATTTGTTTACATCGTCAACAAATCGCGGATAGTGGCTTTAAGTCGGAACAAGCACCACTAATCAAAGCGTAAAGAATATCTGACACTCAATGGTAAACATTGTATCGATGAATTAAAATACTCACTGGAAAAGAAAACGGCATTGCATATGCAATATGCAATATACCCACCGCCTTTGCAATCGGAGCAGTCATAATGCATGTAACTGCATTCATACTTGCATGAGCGTTCCGACATTGTTCTCCCCAAAGAACATGTAATTACTCGGTTATTGTTTGTGGATGTGGTGTGTGTGTGTGTTTTAATTAGCAGTTTCGGACACTTCTCTGCAGGAAAATTTGTCCACATATTAATTCAAAACCTAAAATCGGTTAAATTTGTCACTTACAACCAAGCTGTTTTGTAAAGTAACCCAATCTGTTATACCTTTTACATTTTAATAACCTTGAGTTACCAACAAAACCAAAAATAGTTTACACTTTATTTGATTGGTTATTTTGTTATGGGGGCAAATAACGATGGTCACTGTGTGAACTTCTGCTGGTCACACATGTGACCGAACTTTATGTGTCCCTTGATAGACTTGCAGGACAAAAATACAGAAAGAACTACAATCCCGAATCTGCTTGAGAAGAAAACTGATCCACATTTTGTTAGACTCAGATTCGCAGTATAACATGTTTGGTTTCAATATAGACATTCGCACATATGCGTCACCGGAGCTTCCTCGGAGAGGTCTATTTTTGGACATGCGTTTGCGGATCGAAATTGGGTTTTTTTGGTCTTATGTGGTCACAATGTGGCGGTTAGAGGAAAATATTCCAAGAATTTTGTATCAAGTATTAGATTCCTTACGCAGAAAGTGAAATTCCTTTCACCTGTGATGATTATATGAATTGCTACACAAACTGTAAGCCGTTTTGGTACTACGGGGATTTTGTATCTAAAAAATTTACAATTTGCAGCGCCAAAGACCTGTTGGGTAGTGTATCGAGTGATTTTCCGACTATTGAAAGCTAACCGTACCCGGTGGGTAACCGTAATTATTGTTGACAGCCAAAGATTTATTCGGCTTCTCAGTTCTCGGATCGCCTACTACAAATTAAATATAATGCGAAGACACACCTGCGGATTGCCTAATCTTGATAATGTCACTTGCAATCCTTGAGCATTGATACAAGGCAAAGGACAAAAATTCCAAGGATAAACCACATACTAGCTTATAAGAAGGACCACACCTAGCTTTTACATGATTTTTGTTCCAGCCATTTCTGCAGTAATCAGAGATATGGGCGTTACTGTATATGTCAAAATCCGTGTGTTCCATTTTTTCTCTATGATTTCAATACCCCAAAATGTCAAATGATGCAAAATTGCAAAAAGGTTTAAATCCACACAGATTCCGGATTCAAGGAAGGGATTACACTTCATGAAGAACTCTAAAGGTTAGAAAAGAATTGCATGATAGCAAAAGTGACATTGAAAAGAAATGGCTTTGCGTTTGAAATCTGAAATGCAAGTGGGGCATCTGCATGAAAAACGAAATCACCACTGCTCACTTGCCTCAAATCTTTTAATTGGCTCATTCATGAAAACACAATGAGAGTTGAAGTTATTGAGCATTCTTATTCAGTGGGCAGGGTTTTATTATAGTAAGCACACTGCATTGTCATGGTTGTTGCCTCTCTTATATGAGACGATTATTAGATAGGCTCGTTGCACAAGTGTTATGCGTGCGTGTATATAGGTTAAGGTTGCATAGTGCACGCAGCTAGTACGGTTGGTTCATTTTTGACGCGCGGGAATATATTTTGCTTTTAACCACTGTTATTAAAATAAAACATATTTTCTGTGATTAAAACAACCAAAACTATAATAAGAATGAGAATAAAAGATAGGATTTGGACTGTTTTGCTTTTCTAATATCGTGCATATTGGATGGCCAGTCCAATATTTTGAGTAGGTATACACTACGTAATGGTGGATACTGCTGCGCCGGCATTCCACTACTCAAAATATTGGACTGACATCCAATATGACACCGATATTAGATGGGCCAAACAGGAAATCCTATCTTTTATTCTCTAAATGTCAAGTGAAGTTTGGAAGAGGCTGTGCTCATTAACATCATACCAGCAACAAGAAGAAAATTAAAACAGTAATATTCTGTACTGCTGAGAAGAAGATGATTATAAGAAAACATTGATCAATTGCAACATATTGGAATGAGTTGCACATTGCCCCAAAGTGGCACAAAAGTGATTGAAACCCAATGCAGTTAGTTCAGTGTATCTTAAGATTGCCAAAAGCAAATGAAATGAAATGAAGGGCATTAGAAGCATTAGATTATTATATACACTTAAACAAATATCAGTCTTAAGTAATTTAATAACCGATTTCATGTCTAAAATGCAATTCTCTAATGTTACCATTTCTTTTAAAATGATATTATTGTTTGAATGTATTGTGTAACTATAAGACGCGTTATTACTTATTTATTTTAAAGCTACAACTAAGTATCTGTACTTTCATTGTTTTGCTATAAACAATTATTTGGATAATATTTCTCTATTTAAGGTACAAAGATCCTAATCAAAACTAAATTCTTAATTTAAACATTTTTCATGTATTTTCATGTATAATATTAAATTATATGGGGAATTATGTGCAATCCGACACTTTCTGAATAGATTATGCAAATAAGAGATCAAATATGGCCACCAATGGTTGCCATTTTGAAGAAATTTTGATGCGCTCTCCTGAACAATGTGTACCATCTATTAACATAAAACTGGGTATTTAGGATAATTACACAATTTTCCTTGTACTGACGATTTAATTCTTTCTAATTCATGAGAAAGTTTTGATAAATATTCAAAAATATGAAAATTACGTGAATTTTGCAGCTCATTAATATGTTTAATGCTAATAACTCAAAATCAGGGTAGATTATTGAAAAATAAAAAAAAATGTCAGTACAAGCATTTAATTTGAAGTAACGAAACTGGAGATATCGTGCATCAAATATGACACTTTGGTCCAAAAATAGAAACTGAGAAATAGGTGAAAATAGTTGTCCGATACTCACTGTTAATTAAAAGAAACAGGGTTCTTTGCAGCATTACACTACTTTCCCTAACCTTAGATGTAAAAGAGGTTGTATTTGCCTGATTCCCTGGTCTGTATAGAACAAAGTGTTTATAGTTTTTAATTTCTGTGAGTTTTTGCAAAATTACCGAACTAAGGTATAAAGACGTTGCTAAGGAAACAAACATTATTAAAATACGGTAATTAGCATTTTTAGATTTTTCATGGTTGAAATTACTAAAAACTGCAGAAAAAAGAAAATTGATTTCTTTAAGGAAAAAAAACATTTTTGATTAGGATCTTTCTACCTTAATGAAATATCATAATGTTAAAATTTGAAATGTACTACGTCTTGATAGCTAACACTTATTTTTATTTTGATTACCGGTACCTTTTGGGGCGATGGTGGAAAGAATCGTTACATTTCAAAATCAAAAGGGAGAGTTGAAGGAGAGAGAGAGAGAGAATAAGAAAGGAGTCAAAATCAGCCTATTGTACATTGATATTTGACATTTTAATATTATTTTTGGTTAGATTTCCGTCATTCTGCTATTTTTTTTCTGCTCTGTTTTGTTCTTATGATTTTTACATTTTAATATAATTATTTTGGTTATATTTTCCTCATACTGCTAATTGTTTTTTCTGCTCTGCTTTGTTCTTATGCTGTTAGCAATAACCTCTTTGTTATCCTGTATACAAACACTTTCCTCAGCACCACGATATTAATAGTCAAATGCAGAGAAATGGCTGATTCATTCTACCCGCATTCGAGCTTCCGCATCATCAACCAAGATTGTCAGACTGATAGTGCCATCTTAATCCCAAACCTCCCAAACAAGGACATAACGAAATTACGAAAATTGTCAATGGATACTAAAACCGCTAACCTGAAATCCAAACCGCTATTATTGACATCGTGAGCGTGAATATTGATGTTACATTATTGGTGCTAAAATCATGGGGAAAATGATGTAGCGTCCCTGAAAAACGTACTCGTGAAACAAAGGGTAAATTTGGCGAAATTGTGTGCTGAATGACCACGGTAATTATTTTACTTTAAAGTAGAAACAGCAAGCTTTCAAATGACACATTAATATCTTTCCCCCAGCCGTGCCTCATTGAACATCATTGCTTTGAAAATTGCATGTCAAAACTCACTTGTGACAGTTGGGGTATAAAGATAATGTTTAATTTTGAAAATGAGCTTCATGAACAAGATTATTATTAGTTGTTTTTAGTATTTACCATTGCAGCATCGTCACTTAAGACTTCCACCTCATGTTGAACGTGGGGTCACTGGTCACAAATCCTGAAGGCGATGGACTGGCGTAAACTTTATTCTTCAATTAATAAGTATCCTAATGCAGACTAAGTTTCTCTCGTCTCATGTTTGTATCAAAGTTGAAACTTGGAGGATTCCCAACTGGCGCGTACTCAATGACGTTGTTGAAGTTAACCTCACTATTCATAGAAAAAAATGCTTTGTCGTCAATCTTGAAATCAGTGGCGTAACAGGCGGGGGCAGGGGGCAAAGTGCCCCCCCCCAACGGTTTTGGCCGGAAAAAAATGCAAAAATCATGCTAAATCAGCCTTTTTTTAGCCCTCTGACCGGAAAAATTGGCCTTTTGACTCCCCCCCCGAGAGGTTGATGGCGAGTGCGCATTCTTCATGGCTAGGAGTTCAAGTCAAATTGTTATCCGGGTGAAGAATGATCGGGAGAGTCCAAGTCCATTTCTACTTGACGTGGTTTCCCGTGGATGTTCTTAATTGTAATCGACGTAAAACTGTATTCATGTTGTTGTCAGTTCTCATTGTGCGTCATCTCCTTGAGTGATCTTTATTCTGGCTTGTGCCATGATTTCGATATTTCTTCACATCTGCCCAGATGGTTGGCTTAGATGGGGGACCCCTGTCGGTAAAGGTTTTCCTAAAAGCATCTGGAGTAGCCTGAAGGCTCTTTGTTTCATGAACTTTTGTCATAAAGAACACTCTTTGCTGAGTTGTATGCTGCATCATGTTGCTACTTAAATGTATGAAGTGTGAATGCATTTACCATTACATTGGCCTAATTGCTATTAAGTAAATTTCTATTCCATAACCTAACAGTGGTAAAATTTAATCTGGTCAGATAAGCAACACAATAAGCATTCCAGATTTAATATCACAAGTGAGTTTGACATGTCATTTTCAAAACAATGGTGTTCAATGAGGCATGACTGGGGAAATGGCATGAAAGTGTCATTTGAAAGCTTACTGTATCTACTTTATAGTAGAATAATTATGATACAGCAAAAAAGATTCGCCAAATTAAAGGTCCATGGCCCGATCGCTAATAGACTCGCCCCGAAGCCAGCTTTTACCGGAAGTGGTTCAATTTTTGGTTTATCGTGAAGAAAGAAAAGAAAGAGACTTCTTTTTTTTTCATTTACCATGTGAAATCTTAGGGCCAAAGGCTGTTTGGTTTGGAAAGTAATGAGCGAAAATGTACCCAATTTGGTCGAACCAATATTAATTTTACACAGTAATATATGGGGCTCGCAAATTTCACGTTTTCTGCTTCATATGGAAAAGAGCATTGAAATATCGGCGCGAAATTACAGGTGGGCGTTTTGGGTGAAGGCAATCTATCAAGAGGAAAACTCATATCCTTTAAATCGCGACCATCCCCTGTAACCATTGTTTCCGGATAATCCTCTGATGGCATAAGATTGAAATGAATAGGGGTATCTACTTCTCTGAAACTGTAAATTATTAGGCAAGCGGGACGAGAGGTTGAAAACACAAAAGCGCCAATGGTCCCACAACATCAAAATTTTGTGAGAAATTAATAAAAAAAATCCTTTAGCGCATTACACCTGTAAAATCGGCAATTAATTTGCATAAGTAGAAATATGATTTTTACTATTGAAGGCAATTTGCATTAAAAGGGTGTTCCAGAGGTAGCTTGTTGGGCATTTTCTTCGTTTCACAGTAACTGCAGGAAGGAAGCTCGGACATTAGGTTTCTTGGCTAATGTTAGAATGTGTTATTTATCAAACATAAAATAGACAGTTTTCCAAAGTAGTTTAATAAAGGTGTTTAAATTTGTATTTTTCATGCAACAAAATAGGTTTTAAAAAATAGGGTTTTAGCAGTTTCGTCGAGTTTCGTTTAATTCTCTGCTTACCATAAATAACCTTTGAATTTGTCTTTTAGTTCAAACAAAACCACGTTTATGAACAGTCTACACTGCAATTGAGAACCAGAAAAAAACACGGGTTTTCACGTAATTCAACAAATTCTACGTGTCCTTGTTTCTCTAATTTTGTGTAGTAAAATACCAGCCAGGGCTGCTGCATGTTCTAACTAGTACACCGTATTATTTATCGCACGCTCCTGTTACATAACAGGACAATTCACGCCAGAATACACACAAATAGACCGTCAAAATAGAATGATGCTGCCTTAACCCAACACTAATTGCAACAGATCAATTCCAACAGAAGTGTATTGAGAATACCTTTAAAACACATATCAACAGTCACAAAATCAAACGGGAGTGGAAGTATATTTTTAGGGGTAAGGTTTATACAGGGGTCAAAAATATGAAAAGTATCAAAAACACGCCGTCGAAAAGTATGCCAACGTGTTTCGTTACATTTCCGGATTAAAAAAAGGTTAGTTTGCTATCTGCAGGTTTGTAGTTCAATAGTTATGAGTCAAAAAATAGGTTCAAGTCACAGTTTTTCAGATCTATCCGTTCGTTATTAAAAATAGTGTCAAATTGTTCGTCGAATGGTACAGCAGCCGAAAAATATACTGTTTGCACCCATCTATAATATCGTGCATATTTGGAACGGCAAAATGTGACTGGGGCTACATGGCCTATGGGGGAAGTTCATAGTCAGAGTCTGTAATATTATCTAGAAAGTTGCAAACAAAGGAATCTATTAATTTCTTATCTCGTGGGACAAATTTAACAGTTACAACCAGTCCGATCAAAATCGACCATTCTATGAATTGTACCCAAGGATGACCTGAACTGTTAGAGCTATTGTACTAAAACTATAACGCGTAGATAGGGCAAAACTTGCCTTTTTTTAAACCCTTAGGGAGTAGCCAATAAATTGGTACATCATTTAAATCAATTCGAACAATTCTAATTTGTTACCCTGTAAAACGTTGCCCCCCTTATTTCTACATGGTTCCAATAGTTTGATTTGGTTAGACTTGTTAAATATATTATTTTTGGACTAATTCACAGTATCTTAACAAAATAAAAAAAAAAAAAAAAAAAAAAAAAAAAAATAAAAATCACCAAATTGTTTCTGTTGCAATTGTGTGGGGTCAAATCATGACATTATTGGACTAAAATGTTTCTTGTCGCAAGCTGTTTGTATGATAAAGAACTTTTAGTCTCTCTATTTTCTATTATGTCTTCCCAAATTTTCACCATAGTCAATAGAATAGTAAATAGTGAGTGATGCGAAACGTCTTCTTCAATATTTGCGCAGAATTAATCATTGCATCCACGCAATCTTGAATGAAAAATAATAAAAAATAAAATTTAAAATAGAACGGTTATACGGATTCCAAAGGAGACCACAGGATAGGCCCTATGAAATTTTCACTTTGAAAGGCTGTATATGACAAATAAATCTTCAGATTAATTCATCATTGAAAAAAACCAGGCCGATCTCTAATTTCTTGCATTAACATTATTCTAATTGGATTCTATCAGTTAGATTAAAAATTGAAATCAAAACGCATGGAATATAAATGTAATAGATAAAAAATAAAAAAAATTAATCTAATTCAGTTTTTCCTCCATTTTAGTCTAAGAAATTTAGAGGGACTTATAAGAGGTATCGCGGTTAGTTTGCACCTCCTTTGTTTGTCTTATATACTATCTACCAGACCGGTTAGAACTTCTATGCGTTTATGATTTTCGACCATTAAGTTGTTAAACAATTAGCTTGCTATAATTTTTGTAACGGAGCCAGACCCGACAAGGCAAACCCGGCTCGCCCTTTCTACCAGTCAATTAAAACAATGAAGAAGAAGAAAATGAACGAAATCAATAGCTGTGTTTGCACAAATAAGACCAAAACAACGGTAATTAGTATTGTTGGTTGACGGATAATGATGATAAAACTTTTCTTTCTCTAAGAAGATTTACTTTAAAGGTCTTTACTTTTAAAAGACAGCTGCAGAAAACATATTATAGGCCTTCAATTTTGGCGAGCGAATTAGGAGTCGCTAGATTTTGAACATTTGTTCCAAATTATATCTTCTATATAGCGCTTTGCCTACATTGTATAGGCGCTCCATAAATCTCACTGATTATCAATATAAGATTATTCCAGGACCGATTTTTGAATCATACATTTAACACAGAATGGAATCATCATACGCGAGTTCTTTGGTTCTTTCATAATTATATTTTGAGCTATGTGTATGGCAGCTATTTTGCAGAGTAAAAAGAAAACCTTTTTTTCTTTTCGGTGAAAAAAGCGGAAAACCAGATAGAATGCACACATAAACACAAATTTCTCAATTTGAGATTTTGTTTCAAAAACTTGGTTTCTCAAACGAGAAATACGGCTTTAAGATTGAAAAAAAAAATCAAAAGCCGTGCTATCGAATTTGAAAAAACACGTTTTTTTTTCAATTTGAAAAAGCAGGTTTATCGATTCGAAAGCTGGGAGAACCCTTGTTTTTCGATCGAAAAAAGTTTTTAAACCTAACAATCTTTCATATCGAATTTGGTAAAAGTAGTTTTTCGCAGGTTTATCGATTTGAAATGTAAAACTTAGCTAAAGGAAAACTATTTTATTTTGTAGAGGTTGTCTATATGCACATCTATAGTAATGTATATTATATACACAATAGAAGAGAACATTTTTCGCTGAAAAAATGGTTTATCGGTAAAAAATGATTTTGTTAATGAAAAAAAAAATTCTCTATAGTGTGCATACCTTAGTTATATATAAAGTGTTTTATTTTGATTGAATGACCTTTACCCAATGGCCCCATCTAAAAAACATGGCGATATTTGAATCCGATGTTGGATATTAGAGCTAGAAACGTGATTATGTTACATCATGCAATCCTGTTGTAAAATAAAATATTGGGATTTTTTCGCTTGAAACCATAAATACCTTTCAGTAAATGAGAAAATGATAGCTTTCTTCAAACAATGTCAACAAACTTCAGGTAAATCGGTGGGGGAGGGGAATTAGATATCCATGCCATTGACCTTTAAACAATACAATTATCGGAAAGGGGTAATTCAATGGTCCGTTAATTGGCCTACCTTTTAGGAGTGACATTGACACACTCCCAATTTTACAAAAAAAAAATCTTGGTGATTGTGACATGTAGGGGAGCATTCAAAACAATTTACAACCAATATGTCATAATATAGCCAGACCAAGTAATAGGGCCATAGTTTAAGTCGAAACCTGGTTTGGTCTTTTCAGCCTTTTTCGGGTAAATCCGCACGAATGACAATAAACTGGTGCATTTTGCATATAGACGACTTAATATTTTGTCAAAACTTAATTTTAAGCAAAGAAAGCGGGGTGGTGGGTCGTGAAGGCTCCCTCCTAAAGCTATCGACCACCTCTGTTCCTAACATTTGTGAAGGTCACATGACGCAATGTTAAATGCACCTTTCCCGCAGCCATTGCTACAACATGCTTCAGTTAAATAAAACTTTTTTTTTTTTCAGATTGGGGCATCTGCCTTTATTGCAGAATTATGCTAATAATTGTATTAGCATACCATATCTACACACTTCGGCCTACGTATTACTGCAATAAAATTATGCTAAGAGATGTATTAGCATAATTTAACAGTCTACACACTTCGCCGACGTATTTATATTGAAATAACATGGTAAGTTATTATTAAATTCCTGGCAGATAGCTACCTTTTTTACACCTTCACTGTAAACCGTAAGAGTTTAGATTTTGTAAAAGGGTTTTAGCGCCAAGACTGGTTCAACAAACTCAAAATCAAAATACTTTTTTTGTCACAAGGTGGTATGTACTTAGACTCTGCTCCTATAAATCAACGAAAAAGGCATTGAAACCCAGCATCGTTTTTCTCCATTTCTAATCAGAGCAATGAGAATTTCTAACGTTAACGCCTTAACTGTTAAATGTGCCACAAAGGCCTTTAGAAGCTAACACTATGATCGTTGTTTATTTGATGTACACATGACGTCCATGCGATGGCGACGTTTAGATCTAAACACATAAACTCACGTTAAGGAAATGTGTTTAGAATCTACTCGGAACACCTACATGTTTCACGCATTCCAATGGCTAATACCTTTCCTCAAAAGTAGACAAAATAGTGTTTAGATACGGTTCGATCCAGAACACATGCATTTACATGTTGAAAACAACATTGAATATAATACTATTAGACGGGAACTCATTTTTTCCCTATTTTATATTTACGTTCATCGCATACTGATCATCCTGAATACAGATCTAGACCTATTAGCACATTCTATTCTAGCAATCATGACAATGGTGACATTGTATACTGTAAAAATATGGAGTCAAAAAGGGGATCGCCTGTTAAAAAAGAGTAAAAAATCTTACTCACAAGGAATAATTTCCTCCATTTGAAGGGGTGAAATTTATTCCTTTCGAGTAATATTTTACTCTTTTTTACAGAGCGATCCACGTTTTACTCAATATTTTTACAGTGGATATGCGTAATCTTTTCTATAGAGATCGCACATTATCGGCTGGGGCCTAACTTCTATATAATTCTAGCGCTATTTAAAATATCATATTTAGATTATTGAGTATTACGTTAATATGCCCCCACACACAACAATCTTTTTCAAATTTACTCCATATTAGGCTGTAGCAATTTGTGTTGCCGTTCCTCTGTCGCCAAGCATTAAATTTTGACATGTTTAAAGTGCCCCACCCGATTACAAATACACTTAATTCTGGTGTTTCAATACGGAAGCCATCACTAACATATCTTGATTCCCACAATTTTTCTTTGAATCCGACACCCATATAAACGCGAGTGTATAATTGATGATAATATACAAATTCATGGATAAGTTTACCGGAACAAGCATATTCTTGCTTTGTAGCTTATATGGGATAGAAGTCAATCCAAAATATTTTGCAGGGAAATGAGAAAAATACAAGGGTTTTTATTAAAAGCAAATATTACTTTGATGGGGTCGGAGTGGTTGGGTCGAGGCTGAGGATCGGGTGGTACCCCTTAAGATTCCGTTTCCTGTATTCAATGCGTGTTTGTTCTCAGTGCCCGCGGGTCAACGTCCGGTCTGAAGCAATCCGGAGCATGTTCTTCATTTTTTCGGCGATTCCCCCAATTTTCAAAGATTTCTACTCCCTTTCACCTCTTAAACTCCAAGAAAAAAATGCTAAAGAGGTTCTAAACGTGTCCTCTTAGGAACCTTTTTGTGGCCGGTTCTCAAAAATTTTTTAAGAACCGTTTTTGAGGGTTCCATTCTTGAAGCGTTCCATAGATGACAAAAAAGGTTATAAGGCGCATTTTGTGTAGTGTGTACGAGTTTTACTTTAACAATTGTTTGCTTGTTTATGTTCGTTTTCCTTTGGTATATTATTTCCTATCATTCTTCATGAGGATATAATATTTTTGGACAATTGTTTTCTTTGAAAGGCATCAGTGAAATCCTTGACTCGAATTCTGTTAGTTTCACGACTTGAAATATTCTATAACCGTTAATCTTAATATAGGCCTACTGTTATAGAGTTTGCTATTGTTTTTTATGTATGGTTTTGAATCAATACATGACTTACATTGTTTCATAACACATACGTGAAACGAGTTTTTTCAGGGATGGGATTGAGCCAGAGTGGATTTTGTTTTCCAAAAATTGTGAATCTTTTTGTGGTGTGGGGTGGTATGGTTGGGCCCAAGTGGACTTTTGCCAATAAACAACGTTCCCTTATTTTTACCATAATCTCATGAAATCCGTATTTCCTTGCTCAATACGATTGTAAACAGCACGTTATGACCTTTTTCTACACTTTTGGGATATGTGTGGAGGGTTCGGACGCTTCTATCACCCTCCCCAAATTTCCCGTTTGAAATCATATTTCCTTCTCCGCTTGCAAAAGGAGAAAAATTAATTTTTTAGCGAACAAACCAGTTGGTTGACGAAATCATTTAAACTAACTTCTTTTCTTTGTGTCCGCCTTCCCCTTCCCCCTTCCAGAAACATAAACCTGAAATACCCAAATTTTGTGTATATGTTGATTTTGCTTCACGCTGAAACCCCTCAATATTCAGGGTCAACACGCGGGACCGTGATCAATACGGTACCCACTGCGCGGTTGTTACTCCTCGCAGATCGGTAAAAAATGCAGATTTTTGGGTTTTTTCATGCACTCTGAGAACGAAGCATTTCTCGGCGAATTCACCAACACTTCAATATGCTCACCGTTCTTGAAAATGTTACAGGATACATAGTATCAAGAAGATGTACATAAAGTATGTAATAAAACTTTATAGTAAAAATAGCATCTAAAATCACAAAATCTGTAAAAATCTGAAAATATCGACCTGTTATATACTTATATGCAAGAGATTATGTCAGTTTTCTTACTGATTGGGTAAGTTTATAAAGAGAAACGAAATCGATAGCTCTTATTGGATGAAGTTTAGCTATTTGCTGCAAAATACGTGTCAACCTATTTCGTCTGCATATTGTATGCAAATTATCCTATATCTATTTTTTCTACATGAGCAAATTAATGCAGATTTCACTTCCAATAACGTGTCACACACGATTTTTTTCAATATAACACAAATTTGATGTTGTGTCATATGCCGCGTTTTTTTGTTAAAGAAGCCTCTTTTAAGGGTCGTCCCTCTTGCCTATATAGTAGCTTCATGTGTAAAATCACTACAACTGGGCTAGTCGTCCTGCGGGCTTTCACCTGGGTGGCTACTCAGCAAACTAAAATGGGTCTGGGTTTACAAAGTGGCCAATATTGCTCAAACTTCTGGCAAAAATTAAAAGCAAAGGAAAATGTGAGACAGTATATTCCATTGGCGAATAAGATGCGCCAATATGTTAGTAAAAATCCCCACTAATCACAAACAGAAATCAGCCGCGTCAGAAACAGAAACGGATGGGACATTCCCTGAAAATAGGTAAGACGACTTTTAATTTTTTTTTTATTTATCCCGTCCCTGGTTTATTTATTAGTGAGAACACACGGCTTATTTATCGACAAACGAAACGAACGAAACAGGCGCAGTGCACCATTGTGGATTACAATGCTTTAATTCCGTTTCATACTTTTTACACTCGGACGGCATAAAGCGTGTATCCATGGGTGCAACTTAGCCTATTGCGTTTCGCTTCGTTCGTCGAATTATTAAACAAACACACACCATCACAATGACATACATTATTGTCCAGAAGTAATGGCTCCCTATTCCTCACTCACATATATTTGGCCATACATGTGCCAATAGAAATGGCAGAGAGGTGTGTTACTAGTCGAGGAAATGTCTCGGTCTAACCGACATAAAAGAATTAAAAAATGCTCCATTATCAAGTTTCAAAGCAACAAAGTCAGATCTGTATTTTGAATAGTTTACAGAAGAAAAATTGTATATAATTAATTAAGTTTTAATTTACTAATTAAAGTAGAAATATAGATTTAAGATTCACTTATAACTGTTATACCTCGCAACTACACGTTTCACAGATTGTCACTGTCAATGTTTGCCATTGTCGACTTTCGGGAACATTTGAGTGTCTACTAATCACCCCCCCTTTTTTTAATTCACTTAGCATTTTATGTTTGGCTAATGATCCATTTGATATCCAATCTGCACATCAAATTAAGCTCACATGAATTAACTAATGATATAAAAATCTCAATATCTCGATGGATGTTGTGGATCACGCTGCTGCACATTGTGCTCCAGGGGTTTGACGCATTGATTTGAGTGCATTTTGATTGCCTAATTTGAGCAGCTGAGAGTTTTAGTGATTAAAAAAGCTCATAATCAGTTTAATGAAATAATGTTATAACTGCAAGTTACGACTTTGCTGTACTGCACTCTAAATTTTGCAACGGATAATATAGTTATGTACAAATGGTTGACCCATTTGTTTTATTTTAATGATACTACATAGCCAAAAGATCTTTGAATAGGCCTGTTTACAAACAGTTCTTATATGACATTTTGGCCATAGGTGTTAATTGCATTACGGAAAAACGCTTGTAAATAGTTTACAGATGATTTTCAGATTTTATACAACTCGTCCCCCACATCACGTAGTCGTATTGTACAAAACACGTTTTCCGAGAAAATCGCAATTCAAAATCTATGGAGACAATTCATGTCCGACGGTTAAAACGAAGCATAAAAGAAACATCTAAACTTAACTGTTTTGAAGAAAACATTTTAAAGTCCAATATGAACCATAAATCCAACTTAAAACTACAATTATATTATCATAATTATGCTATAAAGTTGTAAGTCTGTACAAAGAAATACAAATAATGTATATTACACCGTTATTTTTAAATGTACCTAAAAGATCACTATATTAGTCTAGTGGGTTAGAAGGGGTGTTCGTGCACCCCCCTGAAATAAACTTCTAATCAATGTCACTATATCAGAAAAAATGCGTAGAAAACGATTAGCTATGTTAAAAAATAAAACAAGTGTCCCACGTATCATTGTTATGCAAATTTTTGCAAATTAGTATCGCCATTACAGAAAAATACAATTTTCGATATATCTCAGCCAATACTGTTGATAAATGAACAAATTAGGTGACTGGACCTATGTTTCGAGGGCCAAAGATCAAGATGGAACCATTTTGAAAATTACCCGATGTCCCCATGATGACGTAATATGCAAATTAGGGTCGTCATTAGCTAACACTACAATTTTCGATATATCTCAACCAATACTGTTGATAAATGAACAAATAAGGTGACTGGACCTATGTTTTGAGGGTCAAAGATCAAATTAGGATCGCCATTAGCCAAAAATCCATATTTGGGCATATCGTGGCCAATATTCCGCATACCTGCCCACATAAGATGACGAGACCTATGTTTTTAGGGTCGAGGATAATTTAAAAGGCACTCATAAATTATATGTATTTGTCATTAACAGGTTCACCTGCAAATACTAAAACTATGCAAATTAGGGCATTCAATGTCGATAGTCTCGTTTTGTGGGTAATTATAAGAAATGTTGCTGGCTAAGTAAAGTTAGACCTCTATACATAATACTTGTAACATTTCTCTTAAATTCAAGGTATGGAATGATACAGGACTGTGTTGTTATCGTGCCGAAAAGCAAACGTGAAGAACAGAACTCTACAGTCTCCAATGACTCTGCCAACATGCAAGTGTGATATCCAAATTGTATCATGGTAGTAAACCCTCAGTATATTTAAAGGAACTACAGGAGAAAAAAATACTTGGCCAAAGACATTTCTAAAATCATCCCAACACAAGATTATCAACATTTAGACTTACAAATCTGTACTCATTAAATACTTTTAAAAATCATTAAGCATCGTAGTAGTTTTACACCCTCAGTAAATTTAAAGGAACTGCAGGATAAAGATTGGAGCAGCTTCATATGGGGTGACATCTCCGACAATCATATAAGAACCCATATAGCATGCTATCAGTCTGTGATCAGGGGTTCGTCCGCGAAACTTGAATCGTAAGTATATACGTAACTTTTGCTGAGCGCTTGTACGATTCTACAAGTTGTGACTACGTGCGTTCGCGAACAATGGACGTTAGGACAGTCGAAGGAATACCTTTTCGCATAACTTAGAATCATTATTACGTGTCTTCTAATTGGGTGCATTCGTGGGTTGCAATTGGTACGAGTCGGTGTTGAAGCGTTCTAGTAATATCGATTAATGGATTTTAGAAGAATACGCGTGGGTTGGGGTTAGTGCAGACTTAGTGAAACGGGGTAAGTACTCGGACTACCCCTCGCATATTAGAATGCTATCTGGGTTGATGAGAACCGCGATAAAGTGGCTGTTATTATTGGCTGTGTACTTTCGATGGTATTAGATAGACCTACACTCGCGTACAAGAAAAATGGTTTCAGAACCAAAGAGGGCAGCTAGGTTTCCTCATTATGGAGTATTCTTATAGGTTGGAAAGAAAAAAAATATTTAAAAAAAGAAAAGTAATATAGGCCATATCCAATAAAAAACCGATAACAAAGGACTGAATGAATGAATATTACAGGAAAGGTAAATGCCTGCAGCCAGCAGGAAAAGGTCTGTAAGCAAAAAAAAAAACAACAAAGTGAGAAGAGAACAGTTAATAGCGAAGAATGCACTGATTTTGTAAAGATTCAAAAACTAGGGAACGAGCAATAGTAAACGAATAAATTGTGCACTTTTAAAGCTGACTCAAATATTTTTAAAAAAAAAGGTTTTTGTTTGTATATTATTAATCATATGAAAATTCTAATTCCACCACAAAGATTGGAATGAAGTTGGGATGTATAAATATTTATATGTTAGTATAACAGTACCAAAAGGATAGGCATATATATAACAACAAATCTGGATGTGGATTTATACATAAATTCAGATTTTTCTATATGAGGACATCAATTGAGCCGTAGCAATTTCACACAGTGATTAGTTGCATGGACACGCATTTGTCCATGGAAAAATAAGATTTGTTCACTTTCCACACACTACCGAGTGTGCTACGTGTACTTGCCCACACGTAGTTTTAATCGTAAATCTGGCATACTCGGGACACACATAGCCTACGTCCAAGTTTAACGAACGCGTAAAAAATCTTAGTAGTAACTTAATACGTCGCAACTAGGGCTCCGTCAGTCTTACGACTGCTTTCGCGAACGAACCCCTGTGATCAGCAAAAAACTCTGAACTTGAACGAGTTGGATATCACCTTTCTGCTGGGAGATGATAGACAAACCGGGAGTATCGTTACAGAGGCATCCCCCCCTCCCCACCACCCGGAGATGGTTTTTCGGTGGACCCATCTTCTAACCAGAATTTACTTCGTGACACAGTAGAATTAAAGCGTACCTCAAGTGTACTCATCTTGGAAGAGGAAAGGGAGTCACGGGCCCAGAGAATGGGTCTGGCTAAACTTATCGAGTGTCAAGATG